>VMDO01002829.1:0-88021 GCA_007922755.1 Pedetes capensis
AAAAAAAAACTAACTATATTACATATATATATATATACATATATATATGTATATATATGTATATGTATATATATACAGCCCCATATATATATATACACATATATATGTATATATTATGTATATGTATATATATATGTATATATATATATATATATATATGGGGCTGGGATTTAGCTCAGTGGATAGAGCACTGTGCTGCAGTCTCTGAGGACCTGAGTTCAATTCCCAGCACCGCAAAAATGGGAGAAGGACCTGGCAATCCACTCCCAAGGCAATCCTGAAACAGTCAGCCATTGAAAACCCTATGAGGGTCGCTAGGAGTCGGATACCAACTCGACGGCATATATGTGTGTGTGTGTGTGTGTGTGTGTGTGTGTGTGTGTGTGTGTGTGTGTATAAATATATGATATATCATTCACTGGAATGGATAAGGAAGAATTATTGACATAAGCAATTTTGCACATAGTGGGGAATATAAAAATAAAGGCAAAAGGATATACTAAAAGTTTTTCCTCTTACTAATTCCTATACCACATATGGTGCTGGGGTTTAGCTCAGTTGGTAGAGTGCTGCTCTGTGCACTCTGAGGTCCTGGGTTCGATCTCCAGCCTTGCAAAAACAGTAGAAGGACTTGGCAGCCCACTCCCAAAACAATTATCCATTGAAAACCCTATGAATAGCAGAGAAGTGCTGACATAGTGCCAGGCATGGCACAATGTCATGGAGTGTTCTGCTCTGTTGTACATAGGGTCTCAATGAGTCAGACCCAACTTGATAGCACCTAATAACAACAATACCACATGTGATATCAATATAAAATAGCACCAACAAATCCAATGTTGTAAGTACTGATCTAGCCTACACTCTAGCTTACCACCTACCTTCTCTTTATGTTTTATGGTTTGAAAAAGAAATATCACTATCTTCTTAGATGATCCATTAAGTGACCAGCAGATCTCGCACAGCAACTTGAAAAACACCCCACACAAGTCAGCTAATTGGAATTGAGTGAAGAGAGCTCATTTTTCTTAAGGATATGGGATCTTCAAGACATAGTGACTGCATACAGAGCAATATGTTAAGGTTTCTTGTGGGGTTTTTTGTTTGTTTTCCTTGTTATGGAAACACAGTCTCACTATGTAGCCTAGTCTGGTCTAGAATCACTATGTATCCCAGTCTGGTCTCAAAATCATGTCAATCCTCCTGCCTCAGCCTCTTGAGTGCTGGGATTACACATGTGCGCCACCATCCCCAGCCTGCCTGAGGTTTCTGTTCCTGTAATCAGGGCCATGGGAACTCTGAGGACCAGGACTAGACTTGAAAGTAAGGATATACTGTCCTACCTTCTCCAGAACTACACTTTGCCTTTATTAGACTTTGAAGAAGAGATATTCCCAGCACATAAAGCACACTAAATTCAGCTTTACTCTTTACCTTGTTGTTTATACAATAAATATTTATTGAGTATTTACTGCCAATAAGTCATCATGTTAAAAAAGCCCTCAATATGAGGGGTCCCCAACCTGGTAGGTACCAGTCTGTGGCCCATTAAGATCTGGGCTACACAACAGGAAGTGAGCAGCTGGCAAGCACAGCTTCCTCTGTATTTATAGCTCACCCTACATCCCGAGTCTCGCCTCCTGTCACATCAGCAGTGGTACTAGATTCTCACAGGAGCATGAAGCCTACTGCGAACTGCACATGCAAGGGATCTAGGTGCACACTCCTTATGAGAATCTAAGGTCTGATGATCAAGGGTGAAGCTGAGTCTGGGATGCTAGCACTGGGGAGCAGCTGCAATTATCAATTAACATTAGCAGAGAGGGTTGACTGCATGGAAACCATAATAAATCAATTGCTTACAGACTCAGATCAAAACCCTATCAGTGAGTGACAAGTGACAAGTTGCATCTGGACTAAGGCTTTATAGAAGCAAGTGAGTTGATCTTCAGTTGTACAGCTACAACTGGTGACAGACTAACCTGACATTTATTTTAGTTCACATGTGGCCCACCCATTACTTTACTTACCATTCTTTCTGCACCTCTTTCCTGTATTGTGCACTTGTCTCAGTCCAAGTTTTGGTAAGCCCACTAGCTCACCCTAGCCAAAATGAGTAAAAACATAAAGGTCACTGGAAAGCTTCTTTGAAGTGTGGGAAAAAGCAACTGATAACTGATAAGATAACAGAAGACTCTAAGACTGACAACAAAAAGAAAGCTGCATTTAAAAGAAAATAGCAAGAGTTCTACTTAAATTATGGGGCTCATCACAACAGGTGATTCACATTCCCCAAGACCACTTTGTATAGTATGTAATGACCAATTATCCAGCAAAGCCCTGAAACCTTCAGAACTGCTTTAACACATGGAAACCAAGCACCTTGCATTTTTTTAAAGCTTTTGGAGTTTTCCAAAAGAAAAAAATGTAAACATGAGGAACAGAAGCAATTATTGAGGTCCATCACTTCACAAATGTGTCTGCACTGAGCATTATTCTTAGTGGCTGACCACAGTGCTAAAGCTAAGAAGCCCTTCACTATAGGTAAAGAGTTGATCCTGCCTTCTGCTAAGGACATTTGTCATAAACTTTTAGGAGAAGCTGCAATTCAAAAGGTGGCGTGTGTTCCTCTTTGAATAGCACCACAACTGATGAATTGATGAAATAGCAGATAATACAGAGGCACAATTGTTAGAGAGAATTAGTGAGGCTCTGTGGTACACAATCCAGACTGACATGTCTGCCCATATTGACAATAAGGCAACAGTGCTCATTTAGGGGCAATATATTTCTCAGGGGAATGTGCATGAGGATATTTTATGTGTACTTTTGTTGCCAACAAACACCACAGCTACAGAACTAGTCAAGTCATTGAATGATTACATATCAGAAAAACTGAACAGATCATTTTACCCCAATGCATACACAGAAAAAGCAACTGCCATAACTGAACATCTTTCTCATTTCATTACTCAGGTCAAAGAGGTCGCTTCTGAAGATAAGCCCATGCACTGCATCATCTACAGAGAATTGCTGGCTAATTGCATAACGTCACCTGAACTTAACAGCATTTTGGAGGATGTGATTAAAATTATCAACCACATGAAAGTACATGCCATTAACTCGTCTGTTTCCACAACTCTGTGAGGAGATGGACACAGAGCCCACACATGTTCTCTTAAATACAAAAGTGAGATGGCTTTCTAAAGGTAGATTGCTCCCCAGAGTTTTTGAGTTATAACAAACAGCCACTGCAGTCACCACTGGCAGCACATTTTAATGGCACGGAATGGGTCACAAAACTTGCTTATTTTATGACATATCCAACCTGCTCAACAAACTCAGTCTGTCAAGCTGGCAAATAAAGTGACCGCATTCAAAGTCAAATTGGAATTATGATGGTGACAAGTGAACATTGGATCCTTTGACATGTTTCAAACATTAGCAGCAATTTTGAAGGATACTGAACCAGGGCCTTCTTTCTCTCACCCGCTACATGATCACTGATCCCAGCTTTCTAAAGAATTTGAGCCTTACTTACCAACTGCAAAAGACCCCCAATCTGGAAAGCAATGGATCCATGACCCATTTGAGAATAAGCAAAGTGAATAGACTTTGTCATGTCATCAATTGCTTGAGATCATAAATGACAGTGGCCTTAAAAGTACTTTTAAGATGATGTCTAATATCCATACATTCTAAGTAAAACTCAAGGAGGAATACCCTGAGTCTGCCACAAAAGCCCTGCAAAGCTGCTTCTGTTTCCAATATCCTGTCTTTGGGAAGCAGTTTTCTGCAGTGACAGCAACCAAAACAAGGTTACAGAGTAGACTGGACATGACTGGCACACTTTGGAAGTCACTATTTCCTGTTACCACAGATGGGACCATCTAGTTGCACAAAAGTATGCTCAGTGCTCCCACTGATTCGGTGTTATGGTGACTTGTATAATTATTTTATTACATATTACAATGTAATAATAAAAATAAAGTGCACAATAAATATAAAGTACTCGAATCATACCAAAACCATCCCTCTCCTCTGGTCCATGGAAAAATTGTCTTCCACAAAACCTTAGTCCCTAGTGCCAAAAAGATTGCAAACTTGCAGCTCTATACAATGGGATGTGGCATCAAATAATGTATTTTATTAAAAACTACATAGGAAAATAATGACATATGTGGCATAAACACTTTGTATCTGATAGTTAAGAAATAATTGACTTTAAATCTCATAAATTCATGAAATATTAATTTTTATTATTAAAAGCAAATGCTTTTGTGTAATTGTGATGTGTGATCACTTAAGGAGTCAATAAGAAGAAACAAGATGTAGGTTATGGTATTATATTCTAAAGTTTCCAAATTTTAAGCAAATGTATATACCCCTTTGAGAGAAAATAGCAACATAGAATGTTAAATCAAAAATTTTCCAGATAAACGAGTGCATGCAGAAAACTCAAATTGCCACACAGTGGCAGCACACCCTCAGGATAACACTCCAGGCCTTGGCAAAGTCAGTGGTGGGAAAGAAATCTTTGTGGGCTTTAGTGAGATGCTCCCATTAAATTCTGTTAGATTTTGAAAGAACTTCAAGATAAGCTTAGCATGAGTTTCCTTTCATGTTCCATAGAGGAAATTAAGTTTATGAAAAATTAGGTGATTTGTCCAAAGTCAATAAGAAGTGCCTGATCTAGCTCCCAGGGCAAGCTCCCGCTTCCTTACCTCCAAACCTCTACATGATTGTTGCTGCTAGAAGAAATGATACTGCAGAATACTATATAAGCTGATAAGTGGGCAAGGGTTCTTTTAGTCTCAACTCTCCCTGACCTGACACCAACCTTCCAGCACCTTCCCATTTTCTAACCTCTTCTCTATGACAGAAGAGGAAAGATTCTGAATCAATGGTCTCATTCATATTTTGGACCAACTTCCTTTGTTTGCTTTGTCTATAAAATTACTGAATATGTTTCACTAAAATATCAAGGTGTAGAAGTAGATAAATACCTTATTTCTTTAAAATCAGAATCTTCCTAAGGTTGAACCCACCCAGGTAACTAACATTCTTATTCGCCTGGGCCTGAGCGGCTTCCCAGCAGGTGAAACTTTTGATTCTAAAGAAGTAAAGTCCTGGACTGGGCAACAAAGACGGTTGGGCAGCCAAGCTCACATGACCAGCACTAGGGGTTTGTGGTGTTAACATACAATGCAATGAGCGAGACAAAACAGCACGCATTCCTCTTTCCCTGTCCTCCTATCTCTCACTTCAGTTCAGCCAGAACACATGAACTTCTAGCTGTGAGACATCATGCTGGGCCACAGGGATTCAAGGATGAAAAACAATATCTCTACCTTGAATAGGGAGGCAAATATATGTATAAATAAGATTCGTGGAGAACATTTTTGCTGCATCTGCTTTTGGGAAGCTCCTGTTTCAATCTGATTTATTTCACAACTACAGTGAATCAAGCATGTATGTACCATTGCCATGCTTATTTCTAACAAAACCTAGCCATTTTCTACAACTATGTATAGTCTATAATAATAGCTAATTTTTGCCAAAAGATCTTACCATTCTTCTGGATTTCTGCTATTTGGCTCTTACAAGTTACTGCTTCAAACCAGTGAGTTGTGGCTTAAGGAAGATAAGTAACCCTCTTAATTAAGATCAGACAATTAGTAGCGGAAAAGACAAATTTCAAGACAAACTCTGTTGACTCTAGAACCTGTACCTTCTCATCCAGAAGGGATCTTGTTCTGTCTAGAAGTTTCTGCACTGATGAAATATTCTAAAGCTGCACTGTCCAACAGAGTACCCACTAACCACACGTGATTATGAAACATTTGAAATATGACTACGTAACTGAGGAATTTTTTCATTTTATTTTATTATAATAAATTTAAATATAAATAGCCACATCAATTTTTCATCTTATTTTATTATAATTAATTTAAATATAAATAGGCACCTATGATTAGAGACAACTAGTATTGGACATCACAGGTCAAGCTATATCATATCATGTGGATATGGTAGAATATATCAACAAAGTAAAGTGGAATGAGAATGGGCAATAGAGGCAGGATGTTCAGACTGAAAATTTTTACCCATGCCAATGAACCAGCTGTGTGAATCAGAATCACAATTTTTCTTTAAATCTCTCTGTGACTCAGCTTCCCCAGCTATAAAATTATAACACTTAATTATAAGTTGTAAAGATATATACAATATTTGGCACTAATAGTCACTAACCATGCTTCATTTGCCCTCAAAGATCTAAAATGGTTGGGAAGATGATTGTGAAAGTTACACATAGCTCATCTTCCAACACTTAACAATCCAAGTCAGAAAATCCTTAAATATCTCCCCTATTGTGATAGAATTTGTTTTCTTTCATTACACTCCCTCTTTAAAACTGTTGTTGGGATTAAAATAAAACTGACAAATGTAAAGTATCCCACAGTTACCTCAGCAACCAGAATGTGGTAATGTTCAATAAATGCTTACCTCCCATACCCAGGACTTACAATAATTTGTCTTTTTTTAAACTCCACAAAATATCATGGATGAAGGGGTGGAGTATGAATAATTTTACCACTCTGAGGTCAAAATATATCTGAATTCTCACTTTTTACTCAGGCATCTTCAAAAAATATATCCTTTACTCTCATTTGATAAGTGAGTATGCATAATATAGTTGAAAAACAGTATGAATTAGTGAAAAAGGCCACCTGGAGGTTAAAGCATGAAAGCAGGCTCTAATTTTATTTTGATCCTGGCATATTCTTAAGTCACTCTCTCATTCTGTTCCTCAGACTTCCCCAACTGGAAGTAGGTGGAATCACCTCAACTCACCCCCAGAATTATATTAGGATTAAGAGCTTCAATTGTCCTATTAGTACAAGTTACATTTTCATATTAATAATCTTCTTTGAGCATCTACCATGTTGTTGTTGTTATTGTTAGGTGCCATCGAGTCGGTGTCCAACTCATAGCGACCGTCTGTACAACAGGGGAAACACTATTGTCAGTGCTTCTCTGCTGTTCATAGGGTTTTCAACGGCAGATTGATTTTTGGGAGGGGGTTGCCAGGTCCTTCTCCCAAGCCTACAGCTTCTGGTGTTCCCAGGTGGTCTCCCATCCAGGTACTAACCAGGCCTGGCCCTGCTTAGCTTCCAAGATCTGACGGGATCAGATGCCACAGGGCTACCACTGCAGGCATTAGTACAAGTTACATTTTCATATTAATAATCTTCTTTGAGCATCTACCATAGCACTGTGCATTATATATGTTGTATTTTAAAATACTTTTGTGAGTTATAAAGCATTAAGAACTCATAATCATTATATAAAGCAGAAACATCATCTACATTGTACCAATCTAGAGACGGATTTTCAACAAATTGACTCATTCAAGCCACACTCAAGTCCAGTATCATCCACCATACAATCACTGACTTTATCACTCTCTTTCAGAGAAAGATGCCAAAATCCATCCACACTGTACTGAAGGAAATTAGTAGGATCAGCCTTTCACAGAAGTAATGAGTGGTGCTGCAAAAGAACTTTCCTGAATGAAAAGCATCACAAGACATTGGACTGCAGTTGACTGCAGTTTGCTGGATGACTGGCCCCCTGTGCTTCTTACCTTACCTGATCTCTCTCCCAACATTCCATAGAGAAAGGTGATTAACATCACCTTTCCAAGCTGCCATTCTCCTTAGCAGCCACTAGGCGGACACGAAAGTCTAATCCTGATGGACAGGAGGGAGAGTTAATGGCCCCAGAGGGAGAGTTTGGCCCAGGCAGCACGTGAGCGAACAGACTGTCAACAGCAGAGTTTAAACTCTGAGATTTAATCCCTTGCTCAGAAGTAGACTTGGAAGCAAAAACAGCAGACTCCCGCCTTTTTCACACCAGCCTAACTCCTGCCACTGCAGGACCCTCCTGTTGCAACAGGCTTGGACTCCCAGGTGTTCTAATCTCAGACGCCCCTTAGCATCCTTCCTGCCCTAGAAGATGGGCATTCTGGAAATCATGCCTCAGAGCTCAGGTATCAGATTAGGGCCTTATCCTTGAGCCTGAACTGGTATCACCCTGTCCCAGAACCTCCTGGATCAGAAAGAACCCTGTCTGAAGTTACAAAATGAGACTGACCAGGGAGAGGCACTGGGACAGAGTAACCTGCCCAGAGATTTCTGGAGATGCTCAGGAGAATGGAAATAAGGCTTTGCCTAAGGAAGAAGCGTTTTTTGTTATTTTGTTTTTGTTTTGTTTTGTTTTGTTTTGCACTTGTTTCCTTAGTCCAAACTTGCAAATTGTAGCTATAAAATAATGGCTAATATTTGTACCCCTCCACTGTGTCTTCTCTTCTGCCCTATAAAAAAGTCTGACATACGCCCCTCCCAGAGTCCCCTCAGTGACTCCTTCAAACTGTTGCTGCTGCTGAGCCATCTGTCACCCTCCCAGCGTCTTCAGCTCTCTCTGGAAAGCTGAGCTCCCAGCAAGCTGGGGCCCAACTTGGACCCAGGGAGGCTGCACAGCCACAACAGGACCTCTGCTAACTGGGGAGGGAGCCCAGGAGAAAAGAGCCTTGTTTGGAAATTCACAGAAGAGAAGACTCTAGACATTTGTTCATGATTCAAATAACAAAAACGTATGGAACAGATTCTGTGAGTAACATATTCTTTTTAAAGGCTAGCCCTTGCCCCCAACAATGATAAATTATGCCTTCCAAGAAGGAGTTAGAAAGGCCTATAGAATTTGTAATATTTTACCAATCCATCAATATACAAGCTGAAGATCATTGAACAAAACCTCTTTAAGTATAAAAAATTTAGACTTTATGTATACTTTATATAGGAAACTATATATGAAAAAATTGAAATCCAGAATTGGAAAATGAGAAGTTACTTAATATGTATGTAGTCTGTCCTCCATATCCATGGCTTCTGTAACTGTGGATTTAACAGAATGAAAGGATTCAGGAAAGACTGCATTGTCCTGAACATGCACAGACTTATTTTTCTTGTTATTACTAAACAATAGAGTATAACAACTACTTACATAGCATTTACATTGTATTAAGTATTATAAGCAATGTAGAGATGATCTAAAGAATATAGATTATATGTAGAAATTACACTGTTAGAACATCCACAGATTTTAGTAGCAGAGGGTGAGTCCTGGACTCAATCCTCCTCATGGATACCAAGGGACAAGTGCGTGTGTGTGTGTGTGTGTGTGTGTGTGTGTGTGTGTGTGTGTGTAAAGGGAGATAATACATTTTTGGGGCATGAGGGTCTGGTGGGATAGGAGGTAGGAAATAAGTACAGGTCCCATTATTCTCAATGAGTGTCTTCCTGCATTAGGGAACCTGATGGATGCAGCTTAAAAAAATAAAAAAAAAAAGATAAGAAGTGACAAGTACCAGACAGGAAGTAAGAATTGTCATGAAGACTTAAAGGAAGAAACCAAATCCTTCTGGCTATTTCAGGAAATCAGGCAGAATCAAGATAGGTTCTTGGAGGGAGAACAAAAGGGAAGATTATAGGAATTCCAAGCAAAGGGATCAATAGGAGCAAATGCACCGAACTGGGAAAATCCAAAATCAGAGTCTGAATTAATGAGGAGAGGGGCGTCCAGCCTGGCAAGTGTATAGAGTATATTATCAGGAAGTATTTACATAAATGATACAAGTGAACATTGAGACCTGTGTAGAGGTTTTAAATGTCAGACTATTCTCAAATATTACTACTTTATTCAATAAGAAATTGGAAAGTCCCTGTAATTCCTAAAAAGGGGATTGTTCTAATAAGATGCCATTGCAGAATAAGTACCAGGTAAACTGAAGAGGGCATAGTTATTTTGTGTCTAAGTTCCTCAAATCAAATCAAATCAAATCAAAGAATCACAAACTCAGCTGTCTGAGTCTGTCCCTCATTCACCTTCTGATCCAACTCCCAACCCCACATTGCCCCTTGGGGAGAACACCTGGGCCCTGAGCCTGTCTCAGCCTCAAATTTACACAAATATCTCAGCAGGAATAGCTCTGACTTCATATTATCAAAATTTTCCTCATAAACACATCAAGTTTGGATTTTTTAAAACCCTGGTTATACAGTAACTCATGTTTGCTTTCTTTCTTTAAAAAATAAAAATGGAATGGAGAGGTGAGAGGTAAGGGCTATGGACAAGGTATATCTAGCAAAAATTTGAAAGTATCGTAAGATACATAGGACACATTACTTAATTAATTGCAAAGTGATTCTAGTGCAGTTTCAAAGTAATATGGGAGTTTGGAAGCAAACAACCGTGTGAAGTTTAAAACCAACTGTCAAATATGTAGCTGTTTTATCTACGCAAAACCAGCATTCTAGCTCATTGAACATCACTGGGTAACTAACCAGTTAAAAATAATCCACCCAGGTATGACCAGTAGAACAAAGATAAATAAATGATCTCCAAACTCGCCTGGTATTCTGTTTGCTTGTGGAATTTTTGGTATAATAGTGAAACTAATGAGATGTTTATGCCACTTTCACGTTAATATCCTAATATGCTAATATTTAGAATAGCAAGTTATGAGACTGCCATCTCTCCATTTTTAGAGCTCTGAAATCCTGAAATTCTCCCCAAACAAAACTATCACCTAGGCAAAGCAATTCTGTAGTGACTCCCATATACTTTTTCACCCTAAACCAATGCCTGTCTCTCCTGGCCTTGCTTCTATTTTCCTGTCCTTGTTCTCTCTCAGGCACATGTGAAGGGCCAGAAACTGCCTTCCCCAGTCCCAGTCCCCACTAGAAGAAAATGAATACAAGAGGGCAGAGCTGTTCCCCCTGGGGCTCCACAAGGCTGATTTCCATAGGAAACAATCAACTTGACCCTGGTGTGATTGTTTGGGATAGAAGAGCCTGGAGGTAGGGGCCTCCCTGATCTCCACTCTAATGAGAGTCAGCACTGCAACTGGGGTCATGACAGATGGGATGTGAATGTCACACTGACACCTTGAAAAAGTTCCTCAGGGGCCTACGAAGGATAGAGTAGAGTCCAGATCTGGGGACAGAACACCAATGAGACATCTCTGCCTCCAACCTACTCCCCCTTTGTCAAATGGGTGCTGAGTAACCTACACCTCCCTTGACTACTTTGGGAGGAAACAAGTGGCCCTAAGAAGGCTCAACAGAAGGAAACATTGGTTTGTTAAGAACACATTTTCCAAAATGGACCATTTCTAGAGCCAGGATGCAGCTGCTGGCTTTGACTCTTGCTGCTTCTCTATGTAAAAACATCACAATGCCTTCCTATGGTCAGCAGAACCAAGTCTAAACTCCTTAGCTGAAGCTACTGTCATAGTCTACCTGATTTCTCTCCCTCCCTCTCTCTCTCTCTCTCTCTCTCTCTCTCTCTCTCTCTCTCTCACACACACACACACACACACACACACACACACACACAGAAGATGACTGCTGGTTCTAGACACTGATCTCATAGAACATTCCTTATTCTTGTTGTTGTTGTTAGATATTGTTGAGTTGGAACCCTAAGTACACATAACAAAGCACTACCCAGCACTGTGCTGTGCATCTTTTTTTTTTTTTTTTATGTTTTAGCCCATTGTTGCAGCAAATATGTTTCTTCTCATTTTGAGTTGGGCCATGTCAGTAACTGGAGGTCCCAGGGGCATTACTCCATTCCTACCATTAAGGTTGACTCTTTGAGGAGGCAATTCTTCCCTAGTCATTTCTTGAATGCCTTCCAGCCTAGGGGGCTCATTTTCCACCCTTATATTTGACAGTGTTTCTCTGCTATTCATAGGGTTTTCAATGGCTAATTATTTGGAGAGTGGGCTGCCAGATCCTTCTCTCTAGTCTCTCTTAGTCTGGAAGCTCAGTTGAAACCTGCCCACCTGAGTGGCCTTGATAGTATCTGAAATACCTGTGGTATAGCTTTCAGCATCATAGCAACATGAAAGCCCCCAAAGCTCAACAAGCTGACAGACACGTGGTGGTCCTTGTTACAAAACCCCCTAAATACTTCCAAGCTTGTGTTTTACACTAACATGTCCAATACTTGGTCTTCTCTCTATTTTCACTCCTTTAGTAAAGCTTAAATATCCTTGTAATGTTATTTACAACCTTCCTTTCCCAGTATTATTGATACTTTTATATTAGAAAATATCATGTTTTTTTCTGATATTGTATAATGATCTGTCTTTCTAATGGACATAAATGGTCTTGAAGAACTCAGCCAGGAATTAGGCTTTTCATTCCAATACTACATTGAGTGGCAGTCTTTAAAAATACCTAGATATAGAGAAATCAAATTTTTATTCTAGCAACCTATCAAGATTATAGATGAGTATAATGTATTCTTCATTTGAATTCTATTTATTTCATGCCAGATGTGCAAAGTATAAGCCATTTTATACAGTGGACACTTAATAAATACATATACTTACAGAGTCTGCAGCCATAGCACCCTAGTATCCAATCCCACCTGACCTCGGAAGCAAAGCAGGGTGAGCTTGGTTAGTCCTTGGATGGGAGACCACCTGGGAATATCAGGAGCTATAACATAAGAAGAAGGTCCAGGCAATCCACTCCCAAAACAGTCTGCCATTGAAAATCTTATGAATAGCAAAGAAGCACTGATAATAGTGCCAGGCATGACACAGAGTGGGAAAGTGTTTCATTCTACTGTACATAAGGTCACTATGTGTCAGACTGAACTCGATGGTACCACCAACAAAACAACATTAACAATGCTATGGACTGCCATTTTGTTGGTGACTTCTGTGTTCCAGTCATTTTACATTATAGTCATTTCAAATTATAGTGGTCACACCTTCTGAGAACATACAGATGAGGAAGATTCAAGCTTAGGGAGGGAGGTTCTTAACTGCCACAGAAGCAGTGAGTATTAGAAATGTGACTGGAAGCCGGGCATGGTGGCACACACCTATAATCCCAGTGACTAGAGAGGCAAAGGCAGGAGGACCACAAGTTTGAGACCATAGGCAGCCTGTGTAATTTAGGGAGACCTTGTCTCAAAAAGTAAAAGAATGGGCTGGGGGTGCAGCTCAGTGGTCCAGCACTTCCAAAGCATGCAAGAGCAAGGCTCTGGTTTCAACACCCAGTGCCACAAAAAGAAAGAATGAAAGAAAGAAAGAAAGAAAGAAAGAGAGAAAGAGAGAAAGAGAGAAAGAAAGAGAGAAAGAAAAAAATGTGACTAGAACCCCAGCCATTTGCCATAGACCCCCCCATGCTCCTCACAGAGCCACAGACTTACTAAAGAATTTCTTCTGTATTTTTAGCTATTGCATTTTTCACATGCCTCTGAGAGAAAGAAAGGACAGGAGATAGGAGTCTTTCCCAGCAATGTCTGATTGCCCTAAATAATACATAATGCAAATTTAACAAAAAATAAAAAAATAAGAAAAAAATGTTCCACCTTCAAACCAAACCCTTTTTCTACAGAAGCAAAAGACAGATGTAAGCATTATACCTTTATGAAACATTAAAAAAGCAATTGTAGGAAAATTTAATGATGAAATAATTGTGTGCAAGAATGCATAGTAAAAAGAACACTGTAGTACAGTGAATACCTCTGAGTTTTGACTTTTCATCCCACAACAAGCATTAGGATCATAAGCACTTTGTTCAATATTTCATAAATTCATCTTAGTCCTCTCACTAGTTCAACTGAAGGAACTGAACTAGATTTTTACTCAGCCTGGATGTATGATTGACTTAAGTTCTAGTCTATCATATTCTAGGGCCCTCTAATATCTTTTAATGGTTTAGATAGGGGAGATTAGAACTGCCTGAACTACATATAGAAAGGATTTAAAATATCTTTTGAATGACTGGAAGAAAATGTAGCAACATTAAGAACTGATCCAGGTAAGTTGAGGGTGCTAGAATGTAGGATTTCTTTGGATGTTTCCTTTGAGAATTTAAGAACAGTAAAGTAACTGGCTTCAATTAACAGAGAAATATTTAGTATTAGGCATCTAAGAGGAGAAGGAGGTGAAGAGAAATTTAGCAGAAAGAACAAAATCCCAGAAGGAACAGTGGAAATGTGGATAGAAGGAAGATTAATTCAATTTCAGAGCTGCTAAATCACCTGTAGACCCAGCATCCCTAACCCCACTCCATCCTATCACGATGAAAAGGACTTCACTGTATGAAAAGAAGAAACACTCTCCCTCTTAGAGCTTTTGAAAAACAAAGACAAATAAAGGAAGTTTGATTTTCATCTGAACCCTATTTTCTGCAAAGCTGGATGCATTAGATGCTAATCCCCCAGGCCTTAGGGGGCTGCCACACTCAGTCTATGACTCTTAATCCCTCCCTCTTATGAGTCCCCCAGAGTAAGTGATACTGTGCTAACTGCCCGGATGGGAAACTGGCCACATCTGGTCCCAGGACTCTCTGCTCTGCATTGAAATAGAAGGATGGATAAACAATTTGGACTTTCTCTTCTCCCTTTGAAAGGTGCAACCTTATTACACAATGTGCTGAGCTCCAGACTCAATTAGTCTGCTAATGTGATTATATGCTAATCTGAGTTTCATTTTGCATCTTATTTTCATGTTATTTACTTGATTTTAAAATAAGCAGAAGCTCTCCTGCCCATGGTTCCTGCTTCCTGATACAGCACAGCAACCTTCACACCCTCTGTGATCCAGGAATTCTTCAGTTCAGGCTAGCTCAGTCCAACGTGAGTACCTGGGTGAGGATACAAGTCTGGTCCTCTTTTTCTGACATTTTATAAATCCTCAAAACATTATCTGTTCAGACCTTGATATACATCTACCCATTGAAAAAAGAAGAAAGAGAGGATGCAGTGGTGCACGCCCATAATCCCAGTGACTTGGGAGGCAGAGGCAGGAGGATCACAAGTTTGAGAACAGAGGCAGTCTGTGTAATTTAACAAGACCCTGTCTCAAACAGTAAAAAAATGGGCTAGGAGTGTATCTCAGTAGTACAGCGCTTGCAAAGCATGCAAGCAGGAGGCCCTGGGTTCAACCCCCAGTACCACAAAAAAAAGAAAGATAGAAGAAAGAAAATTCCTAGCAATTTTTAAACTTTTTTCTCCAGAGAAATCCAAGTATATAGTAATGGATTATGAGTGACTCTCATAGATGCTTTTAACTTTTCTGTTTTTAATAATTTTAACAATGATAATAATAAACACAGCAAGTATATATCACTGGCTATGCCACAAACTGGATTCACAACCTATGAGGAAGATATAATTATTCTACCTTTTTTCTTTTTTCTTTCTTTCTTTTTTTTTTTTTTTTTTTTTTTTTTTTTTTTTTTTTTTTTTTTTTTTTTTTTTTTTTTTTTTTTTTTTTTTTTTTTTTTTTTTTTTTTTTTTTTTTTTTTTTTTTTTTTTTTTTTTTTTTTTTTTTTTTTTGGCATTGGAGGTTTGAACCTAGAGCCTTGTGCACACTTTGACACTTTGCAAGCACTCTATCACTGAGTTATACCCCCAGCATATTTTTTATTTATTCATTTTTTATCTTAAGACAGAAATCTGCTAAATTATGCAGGCTGCCTCTGGCCTCAAATTCTACTGTGAGTTGCTGGGATTAAAGATAAAGAAATGGGGCACAAAGAAATCTTGTATGCCCGAGATCATGTTCTTACTAAGAGGTAAAACTGGGATGAAGGATCTTTTTTATCTGTTTAATGAAAGTTAAAAACAAAAAAAACAATAAAAAAACAATCAAAACACATGACTACATTAGCATATAAATGGATGACTATTGAGACAGTCTTACCTAAGTTCATCCAGAATTTTAGGAAAGCCAAATATTAATGTGCAGATCCCAACCTTATACCTCAAATTAAAAAATTTCAGATAAGACTAATTATAATTGGGTCAGGGAACAAGGAAAGAACAAATGGGTTGGCAAAAAAAAAAATAGAAGGAAAAGAAAAAACAAAACAGAAATTTCAATTTTAAAAATTCATCTTGCGTTTTTAATTGGCTTTCCTTAACTTTGGAAAAGGAAATTAAGCAAAGAAGCAAGGGGAAAAAAAGGTAACAATGAGGAGAGAGAGGACAGAGAAAATAATCTCTTTCAAATACATGTTCATTCTTCTCAGTAAACCTATATTTAGTGACCATTCTATGCTAATTAAAAATGGGGTTAGTGGAGAGAAGCTAGAGATTAGGAAAAATAATCTATGAAATCAGAGAGTTTATAGTACACCTAAAAAGATAAGTTTGTTAATGTCTCTAATGCAAGGCAGAATATGATAGGTTGTATTAGTCAGCTTAACCTTGCTGTGACAGAGAAACAAGATGAACCAAATGTATGAGAGGAAATGATTTTTTAAGGAACTCACAGTTAGAGGACGTCAGTCCATAGTAACAGTGGAGCAGGCATAATGGCAGAAGGCACAGGGCCTGTGGTAGACAACGGAAAGGCATGGCAGATCAGAAGCAGAGGGCAGAGAGAGCAACTGGAACCAGGGCTATGGGTAAAACCACCAAAGGCCCACCACCAGTGACCACTTCTGCAAAGCTAAGCCCTGCCTCCCAACATTCCATAACTTCCCAGGACAGCCAGCAGCTAGGGTACAAGCATTTTTTAAATACATAACTTTTAGGAGCCATTTTATATTCAAACCATGACATAGGTTTCATTGAAAGAGTACAAAATGCAGTGAATGCTTGTTGTTGTGGTTAGGTGCTGTCCATTTGGGTCTTACTCATAACAACCACATGTACAACAGAACAAAACACTCCATGACACTGTGCCAGGCACACAATCTTTTTTATGTTTAAGTCCATGGTTGCAGATACTGTGTCAATCCCTCTAGTTGAGGGTCTTCTTTTTTCTTTTTCATTGATCTGCAACTCTCCCAAACATGATGTCCTTCTCCAGGAATTAATCCCCCTGACATGTCCAAAATATATAAGAAGCAGTCTAGCCATCCTTGCTACCAAGGAGTCCTCTGGTTGTACTTCTTCTAGGACTGATCTGTTGGTTCTTTTGGAACTCCATGATATATTCCATATTCATCTCCAGCACCATAATTCAAAATAATCAGTTTTTCTCTTGTCTTCCTTATTCAACATCCAGCTTTCATAAGCATATGATGGGACTGAAAATAACACGGCATGAGTAGGCACACCTTCATCTTCAGTGTGACATCATTACTTTGGAACATGTTAAAGAGGCCTTTGCAACAGCTTTTCCCAATGCAATGTGTCTTTTGATTTCTTGATTGCTACTTCTGTGGGATTGATTGTAGAACCAAGTAAAACAAAATCTCAGGCAACTTCAGTCTTTTCTTTAGTTATCATAAAGTTGCTTACTGACCCAGTTGTAAGGATTTTTGTTTTCTTGATGTTGAGGTACAATCCATACTGAAGGCTGTGTTCTTTGATCTTCATCAGTAAATGTTTCAAATCTTCCTCACTTTCAGCAAGAAAAATTGTGTTATCTGCATAATACAGGTTGTTAGCAAGTCTTCCTCCAATCCTGATGCCAAGTTCTTCATAAAGTTCAGCCTCTTGGATTATTTGCTCAGCATAGAGATTGAAGAGGTACAGCGAAAGGATACGGCCCTGGTGCATATCTTTACTGACTTGAAACCAGGCAATGTTTCCTTGTTCTGTTCAAACAACGCCTCTTCTTCCATGTACAAATTCCTCATTAGTACAATTAAGTGTTCTGGTATTCCCATTCCTTGCAATGTTATCCATAAATTGTTGTGATCCACACAGTCAAATGCCTTTTCATAGTCAATAAAATGCAAATAGACATCTTTCTGTTATTCTTTACTTCTAGTCAATATCCATCTGACATCAGCAATGATGTCCCTGGTCCCACACCCTCTTCTGAATTCTTCTGAATCCCTCTTCTAGACCCTTCATCATTGCCACTCAAGGATTAAATTTTTTTCTTCCATTCTTTAAACTTGAGAAAAACAGAGAATGTTCTTCCCTTTTGGTTTTGTATCTCCAGGTCATTGCTCATGTCATTATAATATCTGATTTTGCCTTCTCTATCTGTCCTTTGAAATCTTCTGTTTAGTTCTTTAACTTCATTATGTCTTCCTTTTACTTAAGCTACTTAGTAGTCAAGGGCAAATTTCAGTGTCTCTTTTGACATGTAATTTGGTCTTTTCTGCTGGTATTTTTTTTTTCTGTCTTTTTAATAGCCTTTACTTTCCTCATGAATGATGTCTTTGATGTCATGCCACAACTCCTCTGGTCTTCAATCATTAGTGTCTAAAGTATCAAATCTGTTCTTGAGATGGTCTCTGAACTTATGTGAAATATACTCAAGGTCATACTTTGGCTCATACTTATTCTAATTTGCTTCAGTTTCATTTTGAGCCTTCATATGAGCAGTTGATGGTCTGATGCACAATCAGCACCCAGTCTTGTTCTGACTTTTGATATCGAGCTTTTCCATCATCTCTTTCCACAAATGTAGTCAGTATGGTTCCTGTATGTTCCAACTAGTGAATTCCATGTGTATAGTCACCATTTATATTGGTGAAAAAAATGTGTTTGCAATGAAAAAATCATTGGTCTTTCACAGTTCTGTCATGTGATCTCTAGCATCATTTCTGTCACCAGAGCATCTGTTCCAATTACTGAGCTATCTTTGTTTCCAACTTTTGCATTCCAATCACCAGTAATTACCAGTGCAACCTGGTTGCATGTTCGATCTATTTCAGACTGCAGAAGCTGGTAAAAATCTTCCACTTCTTCCTTTGTGGCCTCAGTGGTGGATGCATAAATTTGAATAACAGTCTCATTAACTGGCCTTCCTTGTAGGCATATAGATATTATTCTATCACTGACAGCATTGTACTTCAGGACAGATCTTGAGATATCTTTTTAAATAATGAATGTAACTCCATTTCTCTTTAAGATGTCATTCCTGCATAGTAGACAGTATGATTATCTGATTCAAAATGGCCAACACCAGTCCCACTTTAGCTCATCAATGCCTAGAATGTTGATATTTATGCACTTCCTTTCCCTTTTGATGATTTCTAATTTTCCTAGATTCATACTGCATACATTCCACATTCCAATTATTAATGAATGTTTACAGTTTCTTCTCATTTTAAGTAGTGCCACATTAGCAAATGGAGGTTTCTTGGGCTTTACTCCATTCTCATCACTAAGTTGCCATATGAGGAGGCAACTCTTCCCCAGTTGTCTTTTGAGTGACTTACAACCCAGAGGGGTTCATCTTCCACCACTATATCTGACAGTGTTTCTCTGCTTTGCATAGAGTTTTCAATGGCTAATTGTTTTGAGGGTGGGCTACCAGGTCCTTGCCCCTAGTCTGTCTTAGTCTGAGAGCTCAGCTGAAATCTGCCCACCAGGGGTGATCCTACTGGTATCTATAATACTGGTGGCATAGCTTTCAGCATCACAGCAACATGCATGACCCCACAGTATGGCAAACTGACAGGTAAGTGAGAACAGTGGATGTTTAGGAGAGGAAAATAGATCATAGCTCTGTGAGCACCTTCTGAGTATGCATTCTGAGGAAATATCTTTTATTTGAATCTTGAAAGATTGATACCCTTCTGGGCTGCAGAAGTAAGGAAAAATGAAAGTCCATGAAGCTCTTTGGCAGAAGTGGTAGGGGTTTCAACAGAATGAGATTTTTTTTCAAAACCCAAAGGACAGGCTACCTGTTGCCTAAATCTGTACAATTTAGGAAGAAAAAGGAGAAGGGTGAAGGGTGAGGATCCAGGAGGCTTTGATGGAGGGATGTAAGTTAGAGTAATGAAGTTTGAGGAATACCTGGGACCTGCCCAAGGAATGAGGCCAAGAAAGTTAAAGGAAGATTTCTCTCTTCTGCCCCTGTCAGAAAAGACAAAGTCTAAAAAGTGAATCTCCTTTTCTCTTAAAAACATCACTGATATGAACACTGTTCTCTCCTTCTTGTGTTCAGTATAACTTTGCCCAGCCCCTAACAGCAGACCTTGCTAGCACAGATGGGGCCTTTCAACCCAGCCTAAGTCTGGCTAGCACCAGACTCCAGCCAACACACAACTCCCCTCTAATTGTAATTGAATCCACACTTTCATAGTTCATTACCTCTCTGATAGATTAGATTAGGTTGAAGCTGTGACCAGCCCTGCCATCGGCCCAAGTTGGAGTGCAGAAAAAGGGAACAGGCTGAGGCAGAAAGATGGCACCTGACAGGTAATTGGTCTTTCCTCCCAGCCAACAATCTATTTCTCTCCAAGACAACCTCACTCAACCTATATCCCCTGCTCAACACTTTGATCCCTTTTGGGGATCAAAAATTGAGACCCTTTGTAAAATAGGAGAATTTGGTGCCCAGGACCTGAAGTCAATCTAATCTGAACCACTCTGTTTTATGAATGAAGAAACTGAAGTGCAGAGGAAGAAGGAAATTTTCCAAAGTCAAACAGTAGAGAACCCAGGTGTAGTGGCTGTGGAAATGCACTACTCAGATCTTCTGCAAAAGAACTTACTGCAAGGAGCACAGCTGACTGACCGGTCCAGCTTTGACCCCTCTGGATCTATACTGTGCATGTTGTGAGGCCACATCACTCTTGTGCTGCTCCCAGCCATGACTAACAGCACTGGCCCTTCAGCATACAGGTCTCCTCCATCAGACAATATTGGCTTGGACACTCTCCATTGGTATGGCCAAAGCTTTCTTAGGACTATCTGCAGTCTGGATCTCCTTCCTTTCTCTCTCCTTTCATAAGTATCAGACCTGCATCATTCTTGGAGAGGTTTCCATGTCTGCTCATGTTATCTTTCCTTTTTCTTTCATAGGCATTTATCTCCCCCAGAAAAAAAAAATCTCTTATCTAATCACATCTTATTATCTGCTTCTCAAATATCCTAAATGGATATGCTTAGTCTTTTGCCTTACAATTGAATGACACCCTCTCTCCCCTTACAAACACAATTACACTTACATTTAATGCTCTCATATACCAAGCTTGTGTCTACCTTTGCCTATACTCCAACCCCTCAATTTCTGTCCTCCTTCTGGATGGAATATAACCATAAGTGGTGGATCTACAGCAGCCATTTTAGAGTTCACCATAAGAAGTCCACTCTGTAAATATTTTTTATGTTCTTTCTTTAAGTAAAATTTTTAGAAATTCATGATCCTTTTTATTTTGGTTTGTGTTTCCAATGATCACTGGTAAGATAACTTTAAACAAGTCCCTGTAGACATAGGCAAAAAGATGGTTATTCCCAGATTCCTTCAGCCATTAGAGCCTTGCTCTATGCAAGAGTACCCTTCAGAACTCTTTTTGAGTGATTTTATGGTACTATTCAGTTGGCATGTTTCATCCCTTTACACTCCATATTAACACAGTGTCTTCCTAATAGAACTGCCCTAATTGCAATTATTGGAGGGATTGGGTCAGAATTTAAAGAAAGGATTATTCCTGTACAAATTCTGATTAAAATGGGCTCCCCCAACCTCAGCCAAAAAGATTAACAACTGTCCAATCTCCTACAGCCAGCATGTCTTCGTAAATAATTCCCAATCTCCCACTGTTAGTTTATCTGCCAAGGATTAAACTGAGAGGCTGCTTTCAAAACCTGTATTAAAAATAACCACAAAGTATAGCCCTCCTTGTTCCTGGCAGCTATTGAGCTCAAAGCAAGGGACTTAATCATCTTTTTCCAACCAAGTTGAGAAGGATGAGAGTATGGAGCAGGACAGAGAGGATAATGAAAGGCATTGCCTAAATTTCAAGGTGATTTGGGGGGTATAAGTTGTAATTGGTAACTAGCTATAATCAAGGTCAAGAGAGCTTTGTCTTCACATTACTCTAATGGAAAACATCCCAACAGAATGAAAAAATAGGAAACTAGTCATCAAAACACCAGAATTCAAAGTCTAACTCAGCTTCTTTTCACCTATACCCTAGTTTTCTCACCTAAAAATGGAAATAATGCTAACCATATTACTTGTCTCACACCACAAATAGATGTGAGTCATGTGTTAGATTTTAGTAACTATAACCTGCATTTTAAAGAGACCATTGAAATTCTCCAATGTCTGCTCTTCTGTTCTTATCTAGAATCTAAGGTGAAGGTAGGTATAGCCACTCAGCACCCTTGCAGTTATGGATGGTCATATAACAAAGTTCAGGCCACTGATATCCTGCCACTTACATTTAATGCTCTCATATACCAAGCTTGTGCCTACCTTTGCCTATACCCCAACCCCTCAATCTCTGTCCTCCTTCTGGATGTAATGTAACCATAAGTGCTGGATCTACAGCAGCCATTTTAGAGGTGAATAAAAGTTACATGTCTAAAATGGCAAAAAACTAGAGAGAAGTGTCATGGGTCCCTAATAAGTATATAGTAACCATACCATTATTGGTCACACTTTCCAGACTTTTTACTGGGGAAAAATAACCTTCTATATCTTATTTATGGCACAATTATTTTTTATCTTTTTGTTAAGTAACCAGACCAATCTGATTATACTAGCTATGCCACCACTGTAAAAGTATTAATGTTGTTGTTGTTGTTGTTGTTGTTGTTATTCTAGTGACTACATATGCTTAGAAATATCTCAAGTCTTTATAACCTACACAGACCAAAGGTACAGTTTTAAGTTTTAGCTTCTAGGCACAACAGCTTCCATTAACCAAAAGACTACTTTAATTTTATTTCTAATATAATCCAAAGAAAAGTGTATTATTATTTTGAAGTGATTCTGCATCCTAAGTTCTTTCCCATTAGACAGGACCTGCCAAATTCCCCCACCTCTGCTTTCATCTTACAGCTTCCAGAACCTCCTTTTTCACAAGTGGTTGGCCTCTTTAATTCCTGGAATCCCCCTTTTATCTTTTTTATCTAACTATCTTCCTTCTTTCCTCTGTCTTCCAGTAGTGATGAGTTTTCCTACCTTTATTCTTCTCCAAAACATTTTTTAATCTGTTAAATGAATAACCCCAGACTAAAGCCTCAAGTTCCTTGAAGTTCTTACCAAAAACACATATTTTACCCTCACCATGGCTGTGAAATGAGAATGTGCTGACATAGCCCTGAAACCTGCACTTTGCCAGTTCCCCCTACCCTTCCCACACACATGAGCAGTTCTGATGCTTGGTAACCTTTGAGCACCACTGAGCACTCAAAAACCTGTCCATAAAGTATTTTCCATCTTCCACTACCTAAAAGTAGGACTGACACTGAACAAACTTAGGGAAAAATATCACAGTATTTGGAGAGGGGAGAAAAGTAGCAGAGAGGAAGAACATGAGCAAGGAAGGAGGCATGATTATTAATTTTCTGAATTATGTCCTATCTAATAATCCTTATACAAAAATGTTCATTCTGTGTCTAACTTCAGTGAGTCCTGACAAAGGGTAAACTTGCTCCTTTCCTATGGACCTTAGAGCTGACCGAGATCAACAGGCTTGCTGTTTGGGGGCCAACAGATGCAAAGGAGAGGATAGAGATGCCTGCTGGACATGCCCTTCGAGACAGATGCTGTTTCCTCTGGAAGTATAGCACATTTGCTGGCAAAGGAAATCTCCCTGTAGGGCAGACAAGGGAGGACAACAGAGCTACGTCACCACCCGCCATCTGTCGTGAAAACAGACACCAGCTGACAGGGAGGGCAGCTCAAATCCTGCTCCCACCCCCACATCAACGTCAGCAAGCGCATGCCTGACCTCCTGAAATTCTGGCCAGGGAAAGAGAAGTCGGATTAGCCCAACACGTCTATAAGGATCAAGTTCTGGGTCACCCTGCCCATATTATTGCAATTCTTTCATTAGAGCCCCCACATCAACAAATCGTCATTCTCATCTGAGATGAAGGAGTAAACCGGGCAGATAAGCAGAGATCGGAGTAGGAGAGCTGAGAAAAGTAATTCCCTTTCTGGGTGACCAGTCAGCCTGTCTCTGTATATCCAAGGCCCCAGAGGGACATAGAGACATAGGAAAAGCAACCTTGGGTAACTGTCAACAGAAACACTCAACACTGTAAAGGTAATAATCAGACAGAGCCAAGTGTAATATAAATAGAAGTCTCAGAGTTGAAGTGGCTTCCTAGAGAGAGTGCATTTAGAGCCACTCCCCAGGGAAAAGGCTTGGCTTTTCAGCATATATTTTATGCTTTATTCTGTAGAGAAGGGTCAGGGCATGAGGATCTGCCACTACTACAAAGGTCTAAGAGAAAGTTCCTTCCTAGTTCAAGAAGTTGGTATTACTTAAAATCATGAGGCTAGACAAGATCTCAAGATGTCACTTCTGATTTGTGAATAGCACAGGCAGAAGTTCAGGTAGAAGCTCTCAGTGGAGAAAATACACTTGAAGGGTCAGAGACAGAGCCATAGAGTTCCCAAATATTGTTGTTGTTAGATGCAGTCAAGTCAATGTCTGACTCATAGCGACCCTATTGTCAGTGCTTCTCTACTATTCATAGAGTTTTCAATAGCAGATTGTTTTTTGGGGGAGTGAGCTGCCAGGTCCTTCCCTCAAGCCTACAACACTTGGTGTTCCCAGGCAGTCTTCCTTCCAAGCACTAAACAGGCCCGACCCTGCTTAGCTCCCGAGATCTGACAGGATCAGATGCCACAAAGGTATGGCTGCAGGCTCTCAAATATTAAGAAAATAAAATAATCTCAGTCCTCACCCCTCACCAAACAATGCAGCATGTTTAATTTACAAAGCAGTATGGTCAAATGAGATTAGACCCATACACTAGACCTATAAAGGGGCTGGAATGTTACAGCTACTCTCATCAGTCTAAAAGTATGCTCAGAGAGGTTAAGTGGCATATCCAGGCAACAGAGGACTCTGCAGAAGAGCTCTGTCTAGAGACCAACAACACTGATACTCAAAACAGCAAATCCCACTAAGTCATGAATCATCTGAGGCCTCAACCAAGAGGGCTTTAATGTTGCCTGCAATCTGACTAAACTTTAGGTGGGCTTCTTTCTGATCTCCTTTCACTCAGAGCATTTTCTTTAGAAAAGTTACAGTTGTAAACTATTTCTCTGCTTATTGGAGATAGAAATCTTTTTAAAGTCCCTTTCTCAGTTCTACAACCTAGGAACATCTTTCTCCAGGAACTGGGCACCACCCCTTTGGAATGTAATCACCAAGGAAGATAGGGCCCCTATTTCCCACTGTCTTAGGGAAAGTAGGAAACTTGTCAGTGGGCACCTTGCTTGCTTCCAGTTACAAAGCCACCTACTTCCTGAAGAAGTTTGTTTTTTCTTTGGATAAAGCCAATTAGCAAACAATGATAGTTTATGACTTCTTCCTTAACATCTTCCAGTCTCTCACCTCAGAGTTTAAAAATTCTCCTATACTTTGTTTCAAAGAAGTTAAGTTCAGACTGAGTTCTGGTCTCTTTCTCCTTTTGTTATAGCCTTGAATAAAGTCTTTCTTGCCTGTTTAACTCTATCCAGTACAATTTCTAGTTTGAAAACTTCCATGATTCATTTGTTGCATCTAACTGCATGTCCCCTGCTTTGGAATTATAGTTTGTTATGCATAACAAATTTATGAGTAAAACTTTTCAATTACTGAGAAAACATTTACTAAGCATCTATTATGCTTTGAGTGGGCTGGGATTTAGCTCAGTTGGTAGAGTGCTGCTCTGCAGTCTTTGAGGTCCTCAGTTTGATTCTCAGCACTGTAAAAATGGGAGAAGGAAGTGGCAGTCCACTCCTGAGGCAATCCCAAAGCAGTCAGCTGTCAGAAACCCCATGAGAATCACTATGAGTCGGACATGACTCAACTGCACCTAACAACAACAAGTTCTGAGTATTGAGCTAAATCCTGCCTTAAATATTTTTCATTAAAATGTGGTATGAATGAAGTGATGATAAATGTAATCTATGACAGAATATTTAAAAGTTAGACTAAGATTTTCTCCTCATAGCCCATATGGAAAACCCCTAAGAACCCATTTAACCAAATATCAAGTGAATTCAGAAATTACATATTACTCTCTGCATCAGACTTTGTGTTAATACATAGACATAAGCCAGGTGCAATGGTGCAAACCTGTAATTCCAATGACTTGGAAGCCTGAGGCAGGAGGATTGTGAGTTCGAGGCCAGAGGCAGCCTGCACAACTTAGTAAGACCTTGTCTCAAAATAAAAAATAAAAATTAAGGGTCTGGGGGTGCAGCACAGGAGTAGAGCACTTGTCCAGCATGCTCAAGGCCCTGGGTTCACCTCCACAGTACCAAAAAATAATTTTTAATACATAGACATAGAGAAATATGAAAAATAATAATGAACATATCCCTTCCAGAGTTTCAGGTGCTCACAATACAAAAGAGGAAACAAACAGAGGTACAAATACTTTAACCTAATGGCAGAGACTAAATGGCAAATGGATTACAAAGACTCCTTCATTCACACCTGGCAGAATTAATGTCACTCAAATGTGGTGGGCTCTGTGTACACAAGGAGCTCCTCCAAACACTGGCCTTGATCACTAGGGGCTGGAGAAGTACAGAGTGTTGCTGCTGTTGATATTTTTGTTGTTGTTAGGTGCCAGTTCCAATTCATAGTGACCCTACATACTTTAAAATAAAACACTCCCAGACATTGTGTCATGGCTAGTACTATGTCAGTGCTTTTCTAGTATTCATAGGGTTTTTGATGTTTCAGGATTGTTCCAGGAGTGGTTTGCCAGGTCCTCCTCCAGTTTTTGAGGTGCTGGAGATCAAACTCAGGGCCTAAGGACATGCAGAGCAAGTACTCTACCAACTGAGCTAAACCCCACACCCCAGTACAGAGTGTACACACAAAAAATAAAAGCATCTGACTCGGTCCTGGATAGACATAAAGTCATTTGCTTCTCAGAGAATTCAGCGGTAGACTAAGATATGAAGATGAGCAGAAGGAGTCCTATGTGTAAAGTGGCCAGTGTGAACAGGGGCATTGGTCCTCCTTTATCAATGGCTTTATAAATATGACCCTTATCCAGAACCTTTGGAAGTTGGAGTCCCTAGGAAGCATAGTGTTGACATCCATTCTGCCACCTCCTGGTGGAGGCAGCAGTTCTGACATTTGAGTTGATGGAGCCTAAAAGCAAGATGATCTGAAGACATAGGACCCTAGCATCTGATTCCCCCAATCTCAGAAGCTAAACAGGGTTGGCCTGGTTAGTCCTTGGATCAGGGGCCTGGGAATACCAGGTGCTGCAGGCTAGGGAGAAGGACCTGGAAATCAGCTCCTGAAACAATCCACCATTGAAAACCCTATGAATTGCAGAGAAGCACTAACAATAGTGCTGAGCATGGCACAGTCTCAGGGAATGTTTCATTGTTGTACATATGGTTGCTATGAGTCAGACCCAAGTGGACAGCACTTAACAACAACAAATAACAAAAGCAACATGAAGATGTATCCTTTTGTTCTCATTTCCCTAGTCCAATTTCTTTGGAAAATGCAACTGCCTTTCTCAACAGTTTTTCAGGTGACTATGCAGAATCTAATTTGGGGGGGAATAAAGGAGTAATACTTTATAGCTCTCCTAGATTATCATATGTAGAAAAGCTGTGTCTATCTATTAAACTTACTTCAAGTAAACAGAAAAAGAGAATAAACTACTAATGTTGCTTTCTCTCTCCTTCCTTTCTCTCTCTCTCTCTCTCTCTCTCTCTCTCTCTCTCTCTCTCTCACACACACACACACACACACACACATATATATACACACACACATAAATACATACACAGATTTTACAGGGGCAATAAATGTAGCAGAGAAGCACATTAGAATTACTGAGTTGAATACCCTGGTTAAAATATGAGGAAAACAGAGACAAAGACTAACATGAGAGAAGACACTTAGCCACAGGCACCCATCAGTAATGGCAGCACATTTCCTTCCCTCCTGCAGCCCTGCCTTCTCATCTAGTTGCCTCCAGATACTCAGGACCACCAAGAACAGCATAAGAAAAGTCTGTCCCAGCTGTCCCACAATTGAGGTCAGCAGACACAGAAAGGATTACTCTACACCAAGAGTTAGTGTCAGAGAGATGGAGGGGGGGCAAATGCATTTAGGTTGACTGCCCCCAAGTGAGCATCTCAAGCTCTTATTAGGCTCTCATCATAACATTAAGCATTCTTCTGAGTCAGGGAAGAAGTGGGTTAAAGCATATTTTTGGTAAGACAGGGAAGGGTTATTTATTATTTATGTTAGCATGCTCTGTCCACTGCACATAGACAAAGTCTGCATATAGACAGAGTCTGCACCACAGAGTCTGTGTCCAAGGTCAGCGAGATGACAGAAGAGGGTTTTATGGCTTGGAGAGCTTCCCTAGCAAGCCGCTAGAGCCTCCCACAGCTGCTTTTTCCTTAGATTTTCTCCAACCCTTCCAGCCATGTCTTCCATGACAAAAGCTGTAGAACTTTCATCCTAGACCCAGCTCTCCCACAAATAAAGACTATGACAAATTACCTAAAATCTCTATATCTGTTTCTTTATCCCTAAAATGTCCCTAATCCTAAACAACTTGAGAGACTAGTCAACATGTTCCCCACTGGAAAATTTTTATTTAGAATGGAAGGTGAAGGAATGTTTTCAGGGGGAAATCATTGTCACACAGAACAGTGAGGGAGTGGCTTGTCCATAAAAGGGTAGAAGTCCAGGAGAGAGACATCAGGCATAGCCAAAGACAGCTAACCACCAGGCTAAACTCACCATGGGGTCCAGAGAGCCCAGATTCTCTGGTCATGATCAAATCAGCAGTCCTATCCTGAGTAACTGTCAGAAATTAAGGGAGAATAATTAGTAATGGTAAAATGAAAAGCAAAGGAGTAAAATTTGACAATTTATATACACACGACAAAATTATCCCCTTTAAAAAAGAAAAAAAACCTTGAAATCATCACCAGAAATAGAGAAGAAATTTAAAGTGTCCTTAAATATTTGACCATTACATGTGTGTGTTACAATATATATAACATATTTATATCATCTCTGCCTCCCTTTTACTTTAAAACGTATTCACACGTGCCTGTACATACCATATACTAATATCTGTAATATTGTTCATGAGAACTTTTTTCTTTTATATTACACATTTATCTTTTGAATTTTTTATAATAAAATATGATATTCTAGACTTTTGAAGCCCATACAGAAAAAATTAAAGTGTGAAATGATTGCCAATGAAAAAATAAATAATAAAACTGAACTTATATAAGATCAATGATTCAGTGGAAATTACAAACTAGTATGTAGCCAGACACAGTGAGGCACACCTGCAATCCCAGCCACTTGAGGTTGAGGCAGGAAGATAGCAAGGCAGCCTGGGTAATTTATTGAGACCCTATCTCAAAATAAAAACTAAAAAATGGGCTGGGCGTACAACTCCGGAACGGAGAGCTTGCAAAGCATTTGTGAGGTCCTGGGTTCAACCTCCCCACCCCCAAGTACTGAAAAAAAAAAAAAAAAAAAAGTATGTATCAGAATCAGGCTTTAATTCTATAGGTACTTCTCTGGGTTTATATACAAACAATATGACAATAAGGATCCTTTGAAGAAACATCAATCAAGAAAAAACATATATGACATTTGGAATAAGGTGTCTGTATTCTACCTTGTTTACAAATGAATATTATGGTCATAAATACAGACCAGAAAAGAGGGAGCTGAGAATGGGCTAAGGTTTAGTTTATGAAAGAAGATGAATTTGGGAGGGTAGGGTGCTGGTTGGTGCAGAAGTAGTGATACTAATAAGGAGCAGAAAGTAGGCAGAATTCTATTCTTGCCTGCTCCAGTAAAGACTGAAGTCTGGGAAATAGAGGAAAATGAACATTTTGAAAGTGAAATTAAAGTTCATAATAAGAGAAAAGACTATCAGAGAGCATTAAGCTGTGTTAAGTAAACTCAAACTTCTAGGAATAGATAAACTATATCCTGCACTGGCAAATAAAAGTAAAAATATGATCACTGATGCATTCTTCATACTAATTAAGGGATTCTGAGGGTAACAAATGTTACCAGATATTCAAAAGAAGAAAAAGTTCTGCAATCTATAGATAATGAGTTTGGCTTTATTCTATAATCACATTGTAAAACAAACAGTACAGCTCAGGGCTCTTTTGTCCCCCTACTGTCTTATTCGATACATTTCTCAGTGCAACTTTTGAAGAAACCAGTTGTATTTGGCTTTAAGTCTGCAGTAGCCACATTTTATTTGACTTGCCAGATTTCAAAGAAAAAATACAATTAGGACTTTAAGCATTTTGTAAAGCAGAAAAGTCTGCATAATTAAAACAGTAATGAATCAAATTAACAGTCCATTAAAATTTATATCTAAAACAACTCCCAAATTAAAAAAAAAAATTATTCCATAGAGACAATGAGCAACTTCCTATACTTTATAAACTTTGAAGTCATTTCAAGCTTTGATTGCAGTTACTCTGGCAGATGCCATTGGTTGCTGACATCATAGTCATTCCCATTTCCCTTTACAATCACGTAAGTTTGCCTCACGTGGCCCAGAGTAAAAAATACAAAAAGCCCATGTTGCTAGTCTCTCTTCCATCTGTGGTGGGCAAATCACCTAATTACAGCTGACACAATGCGAAAGGAATTCTGCTAGGTAGCTTCCTGAATTACAACTTTTTTTTTACTAGTTTTTTTTTTTTATTGGACATTTTTAATGTACACCTTAATGTGATTCATTCTGACATGCTTTTCATTGTGGCATTTACATATATGCATTTTGATATACATTATTCATATAGGTTCCCCCTTACCCTCTTGTATGCCTCCCCCCCCCACCCTCCCCAACTAAGTCTTCTCTATCATTTACTAGGTAATAATTTTCTATATGTACTTCAGTCCCAGTTCTGTTTAAGATAGAAATTTTTCCTGTAACGAACTTTATTATCTTGTCAGAACAATTGCATGCATTTTCTAGACCATTTATATTGACACCATTCTTAGCTTTTTTTTTTTCCGTTTTATTTTGATCCGACCTTTGAATAGGATGTTTCCTCCTTATAATATTGATTCAACTCCCATATATGAGTGAGAACATGTGGTGTTTCTTTCTGAGCTTGGGTTCGTTCACTTAAAATAATTTTCTCTAGTTCCATCCATTTTGCTGCAGATGACCTTATTTCATTTTTCTTGATTGCTGAGTAGTATTCCATCGTGTATATGTACCATAGTTTTTTTATCCATTCTTCTGTTGAAGGGCACTTTGGTTGATTCCATGTACTTGCTATTGTGAAAAGTGCAGCATTGAACATGGAGATGCAGGTGTCTTGGTGGTATGATGACCCATCTTCCTTTGGGTAAATTCTCAGTAGTGTTATAGCTGGGTCATACGGTAGATCTATTTTCAGTTTTTTAAGATAGCCCCATATTGATTTCCACAGTGGCTGGACCAATTTACAGCTCCACCAACAATGTAAGAGTGTTCCCTTTTCTCCACAACCTCGCCAGCATTTGTTGTTATTTGTTTTATTAATCTTGGCCATTCTTACTGGTGTAAGGTGAAATCTCAGAGGTGTTTTAATTTGCATTTCCCTAATGGCTAGGGATACTGAGCATTTTTCATGCGTTTCATGGCTTTATGGACCTCTTCATTTGAGAACTGTCTACGCAGTTCCTTTGCCCATTTGTGTATTGGATTATTTGGTTTTTGGGGAGTTTTTTTCTTGAGTTCTTTATAAATTCTAGTAATTAGACCTTTGTCTGATGTATAAAATGCGAAGATTTTTTCCCATTCTGTGGGGATTTCCTTGACTCTGTTAATTGTTTCTTTTGCTGTGCAGAAGCTTTTTAATTTCATGTGGTCCCATTTATCTATTCTTGTTGCAATTTCTTGAGCAATTGGAGTCCTATTAAGGAAATACTTTCCTATGCCTATATGATGGAGTGTGTTGCCTATCTTGCCTTCTATAAGTTTTAAAGTTTCTGGTTTTATGTTGAGATCTTTTATCCATTTTGAGTTAACTCTCATGTATATTGAGAGATGCGGGTCCACTTTCATTTTTCTGCATGTGGATGACCATGTTTCCCAGCACCATTTGTTGAAAAGGCTGCCCTTTTTCCAGTTTACTTGCTTTGCTCCTTTGTCGAAAATCAGGTGGCTATAGGTGTGTTGAGGTGTATCTGGGTCTTCTATTCTATTCCAGATGTCTTCGGGCCTATTTTCTGAATTACAACTTTTTTTAACTACTTAAAAGAAAAATAAAACAGTAACACCAAAAAGAACGCTATTTCCTACCCACACCCCATTCCTGATTTACATTGGGTAGAATTGTAAATGTCATGGTGGTTAGATCTATATCATCTTTTGATCCTCCTAGCAACAAAGATTTGATGAAAACCTTCCACGTACCAAGCATTTTGGTTATGGGTTTGAGAGAAGTAAGCCACGGAGGGGGTTACAGTTCCCTAGTATCAAGAAACTGATCATTACTTTTGTGTGCTCAAATCTATGCTATTCAGTAGATGACTGAGCATATAAACAAAGACTAAGCTTTGGAATATACTTAAGGATAAACATACACATAAACACACATGCACATACCAACATACATATCCACAGACCACATACACATATGTAACATACCTGAAGTATCAAAAGTTTTAAGAGCTACTTGAAAAATGGAATATATCCTTCTTAAAGCAGTTTGAGAAGGAGGATGTATAATGACTTTGGGAAGGAAAGTGTAAGCTGTGCCATAAGAAGCCTGTTTTCTCATCTTTATCAAATTTTTTTCCCTTTGCTAAATATAGATAAAGAATAATTTATATCATGTCTAATAAACTCTATAAAAGTTCTACAGGGCAACTCAGTGGCAGTTTTTCAGAGAGTAGTGCAGTTGATTGGCATGGTAGTAAGTCAGGATCACCTTTCTCTCCTTTTGCCTAGGCCAGGGAAGAGAGGCCCCTTTCCTTCCCTAGGAGATGGCCCTGGAATTACAAGTGCGCAACACCATACCCAGCTCTGAAAGTCACTTATATTAGATTATAATTCATAAAATTTGATTTTTATGTCTTTCATCAAGTTTGAAAATCATCCTAAAATGATTATGCTAATTGGTAACAGAATGATCTTCTAGGTAATCTTCTATCTCAGGATGTAAGGCCAATCACACAGGAAGAAATTTGTTTGAATTGGAGATTATGCCCAGGACCAGGGTATATCATACCAAAAGACCATGGCAAAAGATGAGAGCACTTTAGTTATATTTACTGAAACCTGTCAGAACAAACAAGAAACTGAAAATAGTCCCTCCACCATTTAAGGACACATCTAGAAGGCCCAGATTTGAAGCAGAGAAGAAATCCTCACCAGACACTGAATTTGCTGGTGCCTTGATATTCCTAGCCCCCAAAACTATGAGTAATAAAATCATGCTATTTATACATTACCTAGTCTAAGGTATTGTGTCATATCAGCCCAAACAGACTAAGAGAATGTCCTACCATAAATGAGGATGAACAGGAATAAGAACATAATTTTGAAGAACAATTGCCAAAAGGATGATTACAGATGGATAGGATGCAATCCCATCTAGCCTCACTCCCCATATGTCCTAGATAAAGGAAGTCTTTGAAGGAAGAAAAACACTGAGACTTTAGTGGTTCCGTGCGTACTGGTTTGATAAACTCACACACTAAACTGTCATCCAGGGAAGAAAGGAGCTACTAGATGTGCACCAAGCAGTGCTCAGGGCTGACGGTAGGAAGTCTCATTGTTCATATCAATCATCTATCTTTCAGAGTTGCTAAGAGGATAAAATAAATTGGGAAAGGAGAGCATGGAGTCAATTAGAAATTTCTTCAAATGGAACTAAAAGTTAACCCCAGATTCATTTATTCAGCAAATGTTTATTAAACACCTAGTAGGTGCCAAATACTATGCAGCTGACTAGCAATAATAAATACTGTTGTTAGTTACTACATACTAGCTAACACTGATAATTAGAAGTATCTCTCATATGCTAGACATAAATAGTATCGATACAAATGAACGGTTTATTTGGAAGCAGAAAGGTAGCTGGAAACAGTACCACAATCTTTTCTGTGAATCTCAGACATTTTCTCTGATGTAATTAGCTACCCACCCCTAAAAGAAGGATTGTCTCTGGATTCCCAGAAGAGCAGTAGTGACCCATCCTTCTTCCTACCCTATCCATGTGGAAATAGTGACCACTTCCCTGGAGAGGAGTCTTAAAGTCAAGATAACAAAGTCAAACAGCTAGAATGTGAATCTTTGACCCTCGTGTCAATCCTTCTCCTATAGTTGAAGGTCTTTGCTTCTTGTATCATCCTCCACAGAGACATAGCACTATGGTCACTCTTTTTTGATAGCCTTCAGAAATGGGAAGCCTACTATGGTTCCTCCCTCTTGGCAGGTAATTCTCTGGGTTCCCATAATCTTTATTCACCACTTCCCTTTCTCAATTTTTTTTTCAGTACTCAGGGTTGAACCCAGAGCCTTGAACATGCTACACGAGTACTCTACCTCTGAGCTGCACCTCCCTACTCACCCCCACCTTTTTTTTTTCTTTTTTTGAGACAAAGTCTCACTAAGTTGTGCAGGCTACTTCTAGCCTCAAACCTATGATCTTCCTGCCTCAGCCTTCTGAGTAGCTGGGATTACATTAGTACACCATAGTGACAAACTACTTCCTTTCTTTTTTCAAAATAAATTTTTACAACAGTTTTAGATCTGCTGAAAAAAGTACCTAGTTTTCCCTCTCATTGGCATCTCACATAGTATGGTATGTTTGTTACAAATAATGAACCAATATTGATACATTATTTTTTATTGGAAATTTTTAATGTACACCTTAATGTGATTCATTCTGACATGCTTTTCATTGTGATATTTCCATATATGCATTTTGTTATACATTATACATATAAGTTCCCCCTTACCCTCTGTGCGCTTCTTCCCCCTGTCCCACCCCCCCACCAAAGACTTCTCTTCCATTTGCTTGTCTTTTTATGGTAATATTTTTCTATATATCCTTGGGTTCCAATTCTGTTTAAAATAGAAACTTTTTCTGTAGAGAACTTTCTTTTTACATTGTCAGTACTATTACATGAATTTTCTAGTCCATCTATAATAATACCATTTTTAGCTTTTTTAAAATTACGTTCCAACCTTTGCATAGGATTTTTTCCTTCTTATAATTTTGATTCGGCTCCCACATATGAGTGAGAACATGTGGTATTTCTCTTTCTGAGCTGTGTTCAGTCACTTAAAATACTTTTCTCTAATTCCACCCATTTTGCTGCAAATGGCATTATTTCATTATTTTTTGATTGCTGAGTAGTATTCCACTGTGTATATGTACCATAGTTTTTTCATCCATTCTTCTGTTGATGGGCACTTTGGTTGATTCCATATCCTTGCTATTGTGAAAAGTGCTGCTTTGAACATGGAGGTCTAATTACGAGAATTTATAAAGAACTTAAGAAAAAAATACCCAAGAAAACAAATAACCCAATACACAAATGGGCAAAGGAACTGAGTAGACAGTTCTCAAATGAAGAGGTCCATAAAGCCATGAAACACATGAAAAAATGCTCAGTATCCCTAGCCATTAGGGAAATGCAAATTAAAACACCTCTGAGATTTCACCTTACACCAGTAAGAATGGCCAAGATTAATAAAACAAATAACAACAAATGCTGGCGAGGTTGTGGAGAAAAGGGAACACTCTTACAGCTGGTGGAGCTGTAAATTGGTCCAACCACTGTGGAAATCAATATGGAGGTATCTTAAAAAACTAAAAATTGATCTACTGTATGACCCAGCTATAATACTACTGGGAATTTACCCAAAGGGAGATGTGTCAGCATACCACAGGGACACCTGCATCTCCATGTTCAATACTTTATTATTAACCAAAGTTGACACTTAATTTGGATTTCATTAGTTTTAATCAATTGTCTGTTTTCTGCCCTAGGATCCCATCCAGGATACTATATTACTGGTATATTAGGTTATCATGTCCCCATAAGCTCCTCTTGGTTGTAATGATTTCTTGGACTTTCCTTGTTTTTTATCACCTTCATAGTTTTACAGATTATCTGTTAGATATTTTGCAGAATGCTCCTCAATAGAAATTTGTCTGGTATTTATCCCATAATTAGATTGGATTACAAAAATAAATCTATTTTTGTACAAAGATCACAGAGGGAAAGTGCCATTTTAGTGCATCAAAGGTTTGTTGATATGACTTATCATGACTTACCATTATTCACATAAACCTGGGCCACTTGGCTGAGATAGTGTTTCTCTATTAAAAGACACTCTTTTTCCCTTTTTCCATAATGTACCCTTTTAAAAGAAGTCACTCGCACAGTTTACACTTAATGAGTAGGGAGTTATACTCCACCTATTTTCTGCCCTCCTGTGGGCAGAGTATCTAATAACTTATTTGAAAATCTTTGGAAGAGGATATTTGGCTGTTCTTCCCTATTTATTTATTTACTGTTAATCATTTATTTGTATCAGTGAAAAATCATAGATTTTTAATTTATTTTTAATTTAATTTATACCACTCCCCATTTTATTCATTTCTTCAGTCAAATCTAAGCCCTATAAGTCACTGTTATAATTTCTTTTTCTTTTTTATGAGCGATTTTTTGTTAACATACAACATTAATGGGTTTATGATATTTCTATGCTTGCATATCATTGTTATTTCTCATTTAACCCCATTACCCTCTAATGTCCCCCATGCCCTCTTGCTCATCCCTTCCTCCCCAAAATAATCCCCCTTCTGCTTGCATGTCACATATGGGTTTTTTGTTGGATTTTTTTTTTTTTGTATTTTTTTATTGGAAATTTTTAATGTACACCTTAATGTGATTCATTCTGACATTCTATTCATTGTGGCATTTCCATATATGCATTTTAATGTACATTATTCATATAGGTGCCCCCTTACCCTCTTGTATGCTTTCCCCCCTCACCCTCCCCATCTAAGTCTTCTCTATCATTTACTTGGTAATATTTTTCTATATGTCCTTGGGTTCCAGTTCTGCTTCAGATAGAAACTTTTCCTGTAGTGAACTTTGTTTTTATCTTGTCAGAACAATTGCATGCATTTTCTAGCCCATTTATATTGACACCATTCTTAGCTTTTTTTGTTGTTGTTTGTTTTATTTTAATCCGATCTTTGAATAGGATTTTTCCTTCTTATAATTTTGATTCAGCTCCCACATATGAGTGAGAACATGTAGTGTTTCTCTTTCTGAGCTTGTGTTCATTCACTTAAAATAATTTTCTCTCATTCCATCCATTTTGCTGTGAATCACATATGTTTTTAAATCTAGATTATGGCTATGATAGAAAAATTGTGATATTTGTCTTTCTTTCCCCATTACTCTTTCTCATTATCTCCCTGCTCCTCACATTCTCTCCCCAAATTGTTCCCCTTCCAGTTTCACTATATATATAGCTGTTGTTGCTCCTTTTAGGTGTCATTGAGTTAGTGTCCAAATCATAGCCACCCTGTGTACAATAAACGAAACACTATTGTCAATGTTTCTCTTCTACTTATTGATTTTTCAATGGCTGATTGTTTTTTGGGAGTGGGTTACTGGGTCCTCCTCCCAAGCCTGCAGGCCCTGGTGTTCCCAGGCAGTCTCCCATCCAAGTACTAATCAGGCCTGACCCTGCTTAGCTCATATTGCTTTCCCACTGAAGTGCATCTTTTGATTGCTGGACTGCTGCTTCCACAGCTGTTGATTGTAGAACCAAGTAAAGCCACATATTGGACAACTTCAATCTTTTCTCCATTAATCCTGAAGTTGCTTACTGACCCAGTTGTAAGGATTTTTGTTTTCTTGATGGTGAGGCACAATCCATAATGAAGGCTGTTTTTTTTTTTATCTCCATCAGTAAATGTTTCAAATGTTCTTCACATGCAGCAAGAAAAGTTGTGTCATCTGCATAACGCACGTTGTCAAGGAATCTTCCTCCAATCTTCATGCCATGTTATTCTTCATGAAGTCCAGCTTCTTGGATTATTTGCTCAGCATAGAGATTAAAGAGGTAAGATGAAAGGATACATCCCTGATGCACACCTTTCCTGACTTGAAACTAAGCAGTGTTTCCTTGTTCTGTTTGAATGAATGCCTCCTGGTACATGTACAGATTCCTCATGAGTATAATTAAGTGCTCTGGCATACTCATTCTTCTCAGCGTTATCCATAATTTATTATGAGCCACACAGTCAAATTCCATACATACTTGGTAAAACATAGATAGACATGATTCTGGTATTCTCTACTTTCAACTAATATCCATCTGACAACAGCAATAATGTCCCTGGTTCCATGTCTTCTTCTGAATCCTGCTTGATTTTCCAGCAGTTCCCTGTCTATATACTCCTGCTGTTGCTTTTGAATAATGTTTAGCAAATTTTGCTTGAAAGTAATATTAATGATATCATTTGATTATTTCCACATTTGATTGGATACACTTTTTTGGGAATAGGCACAAATATGGCTCTCTTCCAGTCAGGTAGCTGTTTTCCAAATCTCTTAGCATGAATGAGTGAACACCTCTAGTGCTGTATCTGTTTGTTAAAACATCTCAGTTGGTATTCCATCAATTCCTAGAGTCTTGTATTTTGCCAATTCCTTCCAGGCAACTTCCACTTCAGTACCACTGGTTCCTGATCATATCCAACTTCTTAAAATGGTTGGTCACTGGCCAATTCTTTTGGGTATAATGACTCTGTGTATGCCTTCCATCTTCTTTTGATGTTTCTGGCATCATTTAATATTGTGCCTATCCTTCGCTATTGCCACTTGAGGCTTTAATGTTTTCTTCAATTCCATAAGCTGGAGAAAAGCAGAGAGTGTTCTTCCCTTTTGGCTTTCTATCTCCAGCTCTTTGCACATGTCATTATAACATTTGACTTTTTCTTCTCCAGCTATCCTTTGAAATCTTCTGTTTAGTTCCTTAACTTCATCATGTCTTTCTTTTATATTATTGTTGTTGTTGTTAGGTGCCATCGAGTCGGTATCCGACTCATAGCGACCCTCTGTACAACAGGGGAAACACTACTGTCAGTGCTTCTCTGCTGTTCATAGGGTTTTCAATGGCAGATTGATTTTTGGGAGGGGGTTGCCAGGTCCTTCTCCCAAGCCTACAGCTTCTGGTGTTCCCAGGTGGTCTCCCATCCAGGTACTAACCAGGCCTGACCCTGATTAGCTTCCGAGATCTGACGGGATTGGATGCCACAGGGCTACCACTGCAGGCTTCTTTTATATTAGCTGCTTGATATTCAAGGGCAAATTTCAAAATCTTTCTTGACATGTAATTTGGTCTTTTCTTTTTTACCTGTCTTTTTAATAACTTTTGCTTTCCTCATAAATGATATCTTTGATGCCATGCCACAACTCATCTGGTCTTCTATTATTAGTGTCTAATGCATTAAACCTGTTCTTGAGGTGATCTCTGAATCCACATGGAGTATACTCAAGGTCATACCTTGGCTCTCATACACTTTTTCTAATTTTTTTCAGTTTCAGTTTGAACCTGAATATGAGCAATTGATGGTCTGATCCACAGTCAGCACCTGGTCTTGTTCTGACATTTGATCTTGAGGTTTTCCATCATCTCATTCTACAAATTTAGTCAATTTAGTTCCTATATGTTCCAGCTGTTGAATTCCACATGTATAGTCACCATTTATGTTGATAAAAAATGTCTTTGTAATGAAAAGTCATTGATATGACAAAAATATGTCATGTGATCTCCACCATTGTTTCTGTCACCAAGGCCAAATTTTCCCACTACTGAGACTTCTTCTTTGTTTCCAACTTTTGCATTCCAGTCACCAGTCATTATCAGTACATCCTGATTGCATGTTTGATCTATTACAGATTGCAAGAGCTGATAAATATCCTCCCTATCATCATTTGTGGCCTTAGTAGCAGCCAATAAATTTGAATGATAATTATATTAACTGGCCTTCCTTATAGGCATATGGATATTCTTTCACTGACAAATCTTGAAATGTCTTTTTTGATGGTGAAGGCAACCCCATTTGTCTTTAATTTGTCATTCTCAGCATAGGAGGCCATATGATTATCTGATTCAAAATAGCTCATGCCAGTCCATTTTAGCTCACTAGAATGTCAACATTCATGCACTCCAGTTCCCATTTGATGATTTCTAATTTTCCTAGATTCATACTATGTACATTCCATGTTCCAATTATTAATGGATGTTACAATTGTTCCTCCTCATTTTTAATTGTGCCACACCAGCAAATTGAGGTCCCTGGAGCTTTACTCCATTTCTGTCATTAAAGTAGCCTCTACTTTGAGAAAGCAACTCTTCCCCAGTTATCTTTAGAGTGCCTTCCAAACTGGAGGCTCATTTTCTGGCACTCTATCTGACAATGTTTCTCTGCTATTCATAGGGTTTTCAATATGGCTAATTGTTTCAGGAGTGGGGTGCCAGGTCCTACTCCCTAGTCTGCCTTAGTCTGGGAGCTCAACTGAAACCTGTCCACCATGGGTGGCCTTGCTGGTATCTGTAATACCAGTAGCATAGCTTTCAGCATTACCGCAATATGCAAGCCTCCACAGTAAGGCACCCTGTCAGTAATGGGAACACTCCCCAACATTGTGTCATGGCTGGCACTATCATCAGTGCTTCCCTGCCATTCATAAGGTTTTTGTTTGTTTGTTTTGTTTTGTTTTGTTTCGAGGTACTTGGGGTTGAACCCAGGGCCTCACACCTGCATGCTTTGCAAGTGCTGGACCACTGAGCTGTGCCCCCAGCCCATTTTTTTACTTTTTGAGACAGGGTCTCACTAAGTTACACAGACTGCCTTTCATCTTGAACTTGTGATCCTCCTGCCTCCACCTCCTGAACAGCTGGGATTACAGGTGTGCGCCACCATGCCCGGTGCATTCATAGGGTTTTCAAGGGCTAAGTGTTTTTTGGAAGTGGGCTGCCAGGTCCTTCTTGCACCCAGTATTCCCACACAGTCTCTCATCCAAATATTAACCAGGCCCAACCTTGCTTAGCTTCTGAGATCCGATGAGGTGGCTATGGCTACAGGCAATCATTCTTTAGTGAGAGAGATAAAAGAGAGTTTTCTTTTAAAGAATCTATATTTTAAATTTTCCAATACATAGGTCAAATGATGAATTCACTTGTAGTAATGAAAACTATTGTTTAATTTATAAAACTACTTTAATCTATACCATACTGGTGCAAGAACGGGAAATATCTAGGGGGAAGTCTAGACCTTGGAACTGAAGGCAGGGATGAGACAAAAGCAAAGGAAGAAGCTCATGGTGGAGAATAGGAATATCCTTCCTCCAGCCCAGAATCACTAAGTTTCTCCTGTTACCTATCTTTACAAAAAGTATTCTCTTGGCCTAGGGAATTTGCCTATTTATCACCTCCAAGTATAATTCAAATCTGGGAATAAAAGCTGATCATTTGTTTCTACAAACCCCAAATGAGACAGTAACTTTTCCCAGAGAACAAATTATTGAAAAATGATGCAATTAGTTGCTTGGCTGCCTCCTTGAGCCAACATGAATATGCAGAAAGAACTAAGTCCTGCAATCCTCTTTGCTGGGGCCTGGAAAATAATCATCATGCTAAATTTCCAGTCTTCTTCATTTCTAGTAGAAAAGAGTAAAGCACTTACTCTACTTAATTTTCTTACTTCCCCTCAACCCCTGCCATGAAATAGTCAGGATCACATAAGGGGCAAAAATGATGACAATGTCAATAGCCAAGACCACAAATTTAGAGTTGACTCCTGAATGGTGACCATGTTAAGATACAAGAGCCTTTGGGAGGGTTGGAGTAAATTCCTTGAAAGCAAGACCTATGTGAGGATTAAAATCATTTTATTGAGACTCCATTTTGCCAAAGTGCAGGGTGTAAAGAATAGGATGAAGGAGAGATAAGGGAAAGTGCACAAACTTTCTCCTTAATGGAAAATATTTTTTCCCTAAGTAGGAGGCTCACTTATTGCTTGGTATTGATGCCATTCAAGGTGAGGATAAGGTGTGATTGTGAAGAGCTGAGATAAAGAATAAAGAAATAAAAATAATAATCCTTCCATTCATCCCTCTACCTTCTTAGATCTTTACTTAATTCATCTCTATATACATCAGAGTTTACTTTTCTCTTTAGAACTTGGTAAAATGATAGTTTTCTCTTTTATGATTAGAAAGTTCTTCCTAATATCTAAACTTCTCTATTCTCCCATTCAGTCTGCGACTCTGACTTTTGTGTTATCATTAAACTTAATTCTATTAATAAAATTTAAGCATTTAGTGAATGTTAGGAGAAAGATCATATAATGTAAAACCATTAAAATAAAGTCTTGGGTCTACCACCTGTTGGCTTTGTGACTCTGGGCAAAAAATAAACTCAGAAGTTCAGTTTCCTAATCTGTAAAATGAGGATAAGATCCATATGATTGGTTATTGTGACTATCAAATCAAATTAAGATACAAAAGTAAATTTCCTGAAGTATAATTGGCACATAGGTGATGTGCACTATTTCGCTCCAATGTGTCAAGCATTGACCTTGGTTTGTTGGATACTTCCCCCATCACCAACAGCAATGAGAAAACAGAAGGATCTGTGCTGTGCCAGAGGCATCCTTGTGATATTCAAGCAATGGTATTGAAGGGACCACAGAAGGTACAGGAGATGCTGGGATTGACAAAGGCTATCTGAAGGAGTTGGGAGAAGGACCTGGCAATCCACTCCCAAGGGAATCCTGAAACAGTCTGCCACTGAAAAACCTATGAGGGTCACTATGAGTTCGATACTGACTCAACAGCACCTAAAAACAACAACAACATCTGATGGAGTTGAGTTGTGAATGATTGCATAAACATTTGAAGGGATTAAATGATTTAAAAGGAGATAAGCACAAAAGTTCCGACTTGAAATTTGGCATTTAAAGAGGCTGTTGGGGACCCATAGGCTAATGGCACATAGGTATGACTGAAGAGAGATATTCATAGTAGTGCAAATATCCTAGAGAAGAAAAAAATCAAAGTATTCTCTCTGGGTAAGCCTTTACCCAGCTATGCTAATCACACAGGCTCTAACAGCCCCTGAGAAAGGAGTTGGAACTTGTGGGCAGGGAAGGGGACCTATGGAAAGAGGGAAGGGGGTGTTGATATCAAGCCTGGCTGTTGGGTATTCCAGCACCTGCCATGGATGCCCTGGGGACGCCAGGCCTGCCCTGCTGAGGCCCAGCTGTCACCGGGTCCTCCTGACATCTAACAATGGGCTGTTGAGAGGTCAGGAGGGAATAGGGCAGGGAGGACAATGAGATTCCTATGCTATAGAAACAGGAACAATTGGGACAGAGGGAGAGGAAGCCAAGTGTTTGGAACTGCACAGGATATGGAGGGGAGGCAAATGTGGAGATATAATTAGAATGACTGGATTTTATGGGGGTGTCAGGGAGTGAGGAAAAGAGAGCCTATCCTTGATTATTCTGTTCAGAAGAGAAAAGGTCAGGTTGGCCAGAGAACAGGATCTTTTATTCCTGACCTTGGGCTTGTCTGTCAATAACACTGATCTGCTCTGCCACATGACTCTCATCTTGTCTAGCTCAGTCATTTATGCTTCTGTCCAGTCAATGAATATTTATTTAACTTTTGCCATATATCAAGTTCTTTGCAAGGTGCTAAGGACAGCGATCTGTAATTTATCTTCCTACTATTGATAAGCTAAGAGCTTTCAGGGGAGACAGGTTCAGAAACACAGTATTGCAGCAAAATGAATTAAATGCTCTGGTAGAAGTGAGAGTCAAATGCTCTGTAGGGGTGAAAAGAAGAGTTATTAGATGACAGAGTAGGATAGCCTCAGCCAGCCTGGGAGATGCCTGTGTCAGGAACAGTATCAAAGAGGCTTCCCTGGACAAGTGACTATGGAGCTGCCTCTTGAATTCTAAGCAGGAATTTGATAGGCAAGGGGAGGCAGGGCTGCTGGTAGGTCATTCCAGGAAGAAAGAATAAGTGAGCCAAGAATTGACTAGGAAAATACTTGCCCAACAAGGCCCTGGGGCTTCCAGAGGCCTAGACTGATGCCACAGGTAAGTTTTTCTGGGTATCTCAAGGCTCAGAATAAAACTCTAGTAGGAGAATTATATGGAAAGCTATTCCTTCCTGTGTGTTTGTAGGAACTAGCATCTCTCTGGTCTCTGGTAGTCACAATGCTGTTTTTAGAAGAGAAAATCAATGCTCCTTTGTCTCCGTTCACCTCTGCTAAAAATGAAATGGATATTGAGTGCAACAAAGGGGACTTGGATCAGGTCTTTTGAGAACAACAGTTAAAATTTTAAGGATACTGCAAATGGTGGGTGCCCTCAGATTGAAACATAAGGAATGGTGGATATTATGTAGGAGAGGAGCAGCTTGGTGGGGAGATAACTATTTGGAAGGAAAGAGAAGCAGTGTTACTTGAATACAAAAGACTAGATGAGACAGATTCTGTAAGGGCATCCCTCTCCTTCTGATTCCTATGCTTAGTAACTTCCTTAGATTTTTCTGTCTGGAGTCCATAGATGGATATTGCCTTCTTCTCAAACAAAGAATCTACATTCTTGACAATGACTATTGAGAGTCCTTGGTAATGATAGATTCTGAGAAATGTTCATGCTCTGCAGTAAAGGCAGTCATGCTTGCTTAATGATGCATGTATAGGCAAGCAAAGAGGAATTGAGGAAATCAATTCACATCCCTGAGTACAATCCCACAATTTTCAGATGGAAAAAATGAATAACTGAGGTGCATAGGATAAAGTGATCTATTTCTTTTGAGGAGGCAGTATAAAGCTATTCTATTCATTGTGCAGCTCCTAGCCATATAAGGCTATTTAAATTTAGTTTAATTATAATTAAATAAAATTAAATATTTCCTCAGTTGCATTAGCCAAGTTCCAAGTAATCAGTGTTATAGGAGATTTTCATCATTATAGAAAGTTCTATTGGGCAGGGCTGATTGAGCATGATGATAAGAATACAGACTCAGAGCCAGGCACAGTGGTGCATGCCTGTAATCCCAGTAGCTTGGGACTCAGGAGGTGGAGGCAGTAGGATAGCAAGTTCAAGGTCAGAGGTAACCTGCGTAACCTCTGTTAAGTGAAATAAGCCAGACACAGGAGGACAAATACCATATGTTCTCACTTATATGTAGAAGCTAAAGAGGTCAACCTCATAGAAATAAAGAGTAGAATTGTTGTTGTTAGGTGCCATCAAGTTGGGCCTGACTCATAGCAACTCTCATAGAGGTTTCAATGGCTGATTATTTTGAGATTGTTTTTCGGGAGTGGACTGCCACACCCTTCTCCCATTTTTGCAGTGCTGGGATCAAACCCGAGTCCTCAGAGAGTGCAGAGCAGACACTCTACCAACTAAGCTATACATGATTACTAAAGGCTGGGAAGGAGAAGGGGATGAAGAGAGGATGGCTAATGGGCACTGGGGTGCAGTTAGATAGGAGGAATCACTTTATTCTACTGCATAGTCAGGTAACTATGATTGACAGCATTAATTTTATATTTCAAAATACCTAGTAGAGAGGACTTTGAATATTCTTAACACCAAAAAAAGGATAAATGTTTGAGGAGATAATTATGCCAATTACCCTGATCTCATCATTGCATATTATATATGTGTATTGAACTATCACACTCTAGCCCACAAATATATAAAATTATGTGATGATTAAAAAATTTTAAAGCATATTGCAAAATATCTAGGCTCAGGATCCATACTTCCATGGTGAAATCTTGTCTCTGACACTTGCTGGTTATGTGACCTGGTAGAGTTGATTTGCCCTTGTGCCTCAGATTTCCATTTGCAAAATGCAGGCAATACTACTGCAGATCTCATAATGCGGTAATGAGAAATATATTGTTTCATATACATAAAAGATTAAAAACATTTCTTGGCACTTGGTTAACATCTAATTAGTATTAGCTGTTATGATGATTATCTCCCCATGCTTATGTTGCAATATAAGGGCATCAATGGCAAGAAAGTTCCTGTTCCCAATTTAGCTCTTTCTACAGTTCCATTGGGGCTGGGATTTAGCTCAGTGGGTAGAGTGCTGCGCTGCAGTCTCTGAGGCCCCGAGTTCAATTCCCAGCACCGCAAAAATGGGAGAAGGACCTGGCAATCCACTCCCAAGGCAATCCCGAAACAGTCAGCCATTGAAAACCCTATGAGGGTTGCTATGAGTCGGATACCGACTGGACGGCATCTAACAACAACAACAACGGTTCCATCGGGGCTGGGATTTAGCTCAGTTGGTAGAGTGCTTTTCTGCAGTCTCTGAGATCCTGAGTTCAATTCCCAGCACCGCAAAATGGGAGAAGGACATGGCAACCCACTCCCAAGGCAATCCTGAAACAGTCATTGAAAACCCTATGAGGGTCACTATGAGTCGGACTCAACGGCACCTAAGAACAACAACAACAACAACAGTTCCATCAGCCTGCTTTCAAAACTGAGCATTTCACATTCATCACAACCTCTCCTTGTCACTCTACACATCTCCCTCTCTGCTCAGTTCCCTTATTTCTATGCAGTGGAATCTCCCATCCTGGGAACCCAGGGCATTAGCCCATGCTTGCCTCTCCCTCCCTTTTGCTTTGCCTGATGCCCACTTTCCCTGGGAATCCAGGCTTCTATGAACAGCTGCAGCTGCTAGCCCTGCTTGCAGCTGCTGCTCAGAAACAGGGCAACATGGTTCAGCAGTGTTCCCTCTCAGGACTGATTTTTTTTTTTCACTTATCCTTGAAAATTTTGTTGGACTCTGCCAACTGTGGGCACAGTATCAGCTGCCCCCTATCTATCCCTGATGCTTCTGCTTAGGGACCTTTTGTACTCAGACTCCAGCTGAGTTACATACTCCAGACTGCACCACAATAATTTCTTCTGATGGCTTTAGTCACTCTTTGATACTGCTTGTACCCCCATGGGTCACCTTTTCTCATTGCTCTGCCTCTACATTAATCTCTCTCCGCACCAGCCCAATATGATGCAGAACTCTACCACCTAGGAGGAAATGATGATGATCATGATGATGATGAAAGTGATGATGACTACCAATTATCAGTCATTAGCATTATGTTCCAGGTCTCATAGTACATGTATTATGTCAGTTATATTTACTGTTACAAATATCCTACATGGTATTATTACCATGATTTGGGAGATAATGTTCTGAGTTTTAGGAGATTATGAAACTTGGCCAAAATCAATGCTGTTATTGTTGTTAGTTACTCTCAAGTTGGGTCTGATTCATAGTGACCCTATATACAACAGGACAAAACAAGTTTATCAGTTCTTCTCCACTATTCATAGTGTTTTTAATGGCAGATTGTTTCAGGATTGTTTCAGGAGTTGCTTACCAGGTCCTTCTCCCATTTTTGTGGTGCTAGGGCTCAAACCCAGGGCCTCAGAGAGCAAAAGAAGCACTCTACAAACTGAGCTAACCCTCAGCCCCAAAATGAATGATAGTACGTGGCAAATCTAGCATTTACATAGTTTGTTGGATTCACAATCCTAAAAAATCATGAGCCTTCAATGACTAGAAAATTTCATCAGCAAAGAATGTTTTGTTTTCTCTACCACATCATTCCGGGCTGGGATTTAGCTCAGTTGGTAGAGCACTGCGCTGCAGTCTCTGAGGTCCCAAGTTCAATTCCCAGCACCGCAAAAATGGGAGAAGGACCTGGCAATCCACTCCCAATGCAATCCTGAAACAATCAGCCATTGAAAACCCTATGAGGGTCGCTATAAGTCGGATACCGACTCAACGGCACCTAACAACAACAACAACAACCGCATCATTAACAAAGATATTCCAGTGACCAAGTAGAAACTTTCATGTTGCAACATAAATCTTCAGGTGAGTGGGACAACTTGGGATCCTTGAAGTCTTTGTTGTTCTCCAAAAGGAGTGTCATGGTTTGGGTATGAAATATCCCCAAAAGTCTCATGTGTTGAAGACTTGTCCTCAGCTGTTGGATCCAATCATTGAAAGATGATTGTATCATAATGGTTCTGACCTAATCAGTGGATTAATCTATTGATAAATTCATAATTGAATGGACTATTGAGATGTGGTAGAAACTGTGGAAGGTGTGGTCTGATTGCAGGAATAGGTCTCTAGGGGCATGCCTATGAAGGGTATCTTGTTTCTGGTGCTCTCTCTCTCTCTCTCTCTCCCTCCCTCCCTCTCTCTCTCTCCTTTCCAGCCACAAGAGGTGAGCAGCTGCTCCACTCTGCCCTCTTCATCATGATACTGGGCCTCACCACAAGCCCACAGTGATAGAGCCAACGACTATGCACTGAAACTTCTGAAACTGCAACCCAAAATAAGTCCTTCCTCTCTTACATTATTTTCTTAGCTACTTTGTCACATCAACAAAAAACTGACCTACAACAGGAGTCATTGGGGTGATTTCCTTTTCCAAAGACAGATAACCAGGGACTATCCTCAAGGAGGCTTGGTGCAGGCACAGCACTCCTCAGGACTTGGACAGTAGAAGTCGAGACACAAGGCTCTCACCTGAGACACACAGAGGCCACAACTGCCTGTTTCTGGATATATAGCTCACCTTCCCCCTACTGCTACAAAGCCTCTTGGACCTCTGGGACAATATCTAAAGGTGCTTGAGATGTCCCTATTGAAGAAGTTGTACCCACAATCCTATTATCTTACCTTTATTGTATTCTTCTTTTATGCTTCCTCTTGTGACTTCGTATACTCTCTCTCTCTCTCTCTCTCTCTCTCTCTCTCTCTCTCTCTCTCTCCTCTGTCACTCACCCTTAATGTTGGCTTATTTTTCTTTCTCTTGTTTCATCTCTAAGACTCTGCTTCTTCAAGAAAAGTATTTATTTCCCTATTTTACTCTGTATTATTATTTGTGCAAAAATCACTGACAAATTACAACCCTAGGTAAGAAGCCTAACTACCTCCTTCTTGTGAGTTGAGTACACCTGGACATTATCTCCTTGTAATCTCCTCAAAATATGGGGAAAGTTATTTTTTTCCTAAAGTTATATGAGGTCTTTGAGATATAGGTTAACACTGGAATGCCCAGCACATATTTAAGTGCTCCCACACCCAAATTGCTTTGTCTCTTATTTATACACAAGATTGCCTTGGAGGTTGTCAAATGGAAAAAAAATGGATAAAATGGCCTCTCTTCTCCAATAACTTATGAATGAATAGAGGAGACATGGATGGAAATAGCATCTTAACTCTTAGGATCAAGCATCATGATTCCCTACATAGCAAAAGAAAGAAGTAATGATTCTAGGGATGCTCAGTGAAAGCTTTATTGGGGTGGAATTGCATCTAGGCAGTTTCAGTAAGTGAAGAAGGATACGTGAGCACTCCAAGAAAAGGTGTTTCCAGGAGCTACGGCAAATAGCAACCTCACTTTGTACTGATTGGAGAAACAGTAACCCAGATGGGCAGCACAAAGTTATGTGGAGAAGCAAAGAAAGGAGAAAGGGGCAGGAGGTTTGGCTTCTGATGAAAGTGAGGCAAGAATCAGTGTTACATATGTACCTGGAAATGTAGACCAGCCCAATTGTGGTGCATGGGCTTAAATATTGTGTTTGGAAGTTTGGACTTTATAACAATAGGAGAACCCATGCAGAATTTTGCCTTAAGAAATGACACGGTCATGGCCTTACTTTAAAGTAGTCAATCAGGATTGATTGTATGAAAAGGGTACGAAAAGATTGGAAGCATGAAGAAACACTGTTGCATGAGCCCAGGCAAGTGGACATTGAAGGCCTGAACCAGGGCAGCAGTGGTGAGAGAGAGAAGTCACACCTGAGGGGTAAATGATGTGGAAGTGCCAGATATGGCCAGGTCACACAGGTGCTGCTTTAATCTATCTCTGTTCCCCTTTCCATATGAGCCTTTCCAGAGCTCTGATTCTCCCTGATTCTTCTTCTCTCTGTATGTGCCTGGGACTTTCTCTCTTTTGTGGAAACCCATACACTGCCGATCAGTGCCCTTTGTCGGGCCGTTCACTAGTAGCTACTGGAAGGTCCAGGTCCTTTCTTCCAGAGTTCTGTTCAGTGAGAAAACAGCTTACCTTGTTGCTGCTCAGAGAAAAAGAGATTTCAGAACTTCCTTTCAGGCCTGGCCCATGGCTCCCAGGCTTGTCTCCTTTCCTCCTCTGATACTAAATTGTTTTGAATCCCTCTGGTCCTCCATCTGTCTGCATATGTCCTAGATCTCCCTGGGCAGGGATTAGGTAATTGTGCCATTCCCATCAGCATGCCCAAGGGTCTGGCAGGAGGGAAGCTGCTGGCTGGCAGCAGTGAGGTTGGCAGGAGCCAGGGGATAGTCTGCTGCAGGAGTCCCTGAGCAGCTTGCGGCTGTGCCTGGCCCTCAGTGGGCCAGCCACGTGCCTGCCTGCCTGCCTGCCCTGGATATGCCTCAGCTCAGAGGCCAGCTCTCAGAGGAGGAAGGAGCACAGGATTAGGCAAGGAAGAATGTTTGCCATTATAAGGCTGCCCCTCCAGGTCCACCCCAATCAGGAAAACTAGACCCCACTCCCACTACCTTCCTACCTCCCTGCCTGTCTCCTTTCTCGGGGCTAACCTTCTAGTTCAGTGATTATCATTAAGTTAATAAAGGAAAAGAGTCTCTCTATAGACTTGCCAAAATTATATGATCCAAAAAGTATTTCCATTTAACTTTAGATTATATTCAAATATATATGTACATATTGTTGTTGTTGTTGTTGTTGTTGTTGTTGTTGTTAGGGGCCGTTGAGTCAGTAGTCAACTCATAGCAACTCTATTTACAAGAGGCAAAATGGTATTTTTACTGCTTCTCTGCTATTTGTAGAGTTTAAAATGGCAGATTGTTTTTTGGTCCTTCTCCCAAGCCTACAGCACCTGGTGTTCCCAGGCAGTCTCCCATCCAAGTGCTAACCAGGCCCCACCCTGCTTAGATTCCGAGATCTAACAGGATCAGACCCCACAGTGGTACAGCTGCAGGTGTATGTACATATGTGTATACGTATACCAAACATATGTCAAAATGTATGTGTTCAGATACACATATTTTAAATATGCACACAAACACAGAAATACTTTCATATATGTTTGTTCAAATATTCATACATTAATGTCTGTACACAAGAAATGAGGAACAAAGAAGCTGACATCGAGGAACAAGCTGCATATGAAGTATTTTTCATCAATAACTTTCATCATTGTTGTTGTTGTTAAGTTCCATCATGTCGTGTCTAACTCATAGTGACCCTCATAGGGTTTCCAGTGGTTGATTGTTTCAGGATTACCCCTGGGAGTGGATTGCCATGTCCTTTCCCATGTTTGTGGTGCTGAGAATTGAACTCAGGACCTCAGACTGCGGAGTGGCACTCTACCAACTGAGCTAAATCCCAGCCCCAACTTTCAACATAGATTGTTCAAATGGATACCTGACAACTTACTGTATTTACAATCAAATAAATAATACAGTCAATGTCTTCCTATTCTTTCCCACTAAAGAAGGAAAAATGGTAGCTGCACAGTTGTAGGAATAGTGTAATTTTTCCATTTGGTCTTTAATAAATTTATTTTAGCTAACTGTACATTAATGGGTTAGGAGTTAGTTCAGTTGGTAGAGTGCTGTTCTGCACACTCTGGAGACCAAGGTTCTATCCCAGCACCACCAAAACAGGAGAAGGACATGGCAATCCACTCCCAAAGCAATCCTGAAACAATCAGCCATTGAAAGGCCAACTCCGAGGCACCTAACAACAACAAAACTGTAGACTATGGGCTTTTTATCTGCCAAAGGTGTTGCTGCAGTTATTTGTGAAGAATCAGTTTCGTGGCCTTCTAATTTGATAATAAAAGCACCCCAGTTCCTTAAGATAGCTAATCAGCAATTATAAAATGGTCCAAGGAACCTAAAAACGACCTTGATTTTAATGTTGTGAAGCTGATTCTTGCTAATATACCGTATTTGGTTAATTTATTCATAAATCCATTCATTCATTTTTTTCCAAAATATGTACATTTCCTGTTCTGCCAGAAAGACTGAAGACATTAGCTGGTCACAGATCTATGAAAATAAGCTGAGCACTATGGTGCACACCTGTAATCCCAGCAACTCAGGAGGCTGGGATAGGAGGATTGTGAGTTTGAGACTACACACAGCCTGTGCAATTTAGCAAGATCATGTCTCAAAATAAAAAAATAATAATAATAAGGGTCTGGGGGTCCAGCTCAGTGGTGGAGTACCCTGAGTTCAACCTCCTAGTACCACAATAAGAAGAAAGAAAAATTAAGATGAGAGAAACTTCAGATGTTTAATGGCATAAGCACCTTGCTTTATATATGAGAAAACAAAAACTCAGAGAGTTTTCATGACTTTTCATGTTCTCATATTTATTTACACACTTCTTCACAGGTTTCTACAATATCTGGAACCTGCTTCAACGACTTACTTTGAAGATCAACTCAATGTCAAAACCTTAACTTTGACTTTTATGTGGTGAGATACCTAATAAACAGCAATTTCCTTTTCCTTTCTTTGATTCTTTAGCAATTATTTCCTAGAATTTTCTTCAATTCATATTTAGTAAATTAATCCATATGCTTATAAACATACCAATTATCTTCAATGTTATGTGTATTATGACTGCCATGATGGGTTTTCTTAGATTTCATGATCAACTGTATTGTCTCCCAAGCTACTACCCATCTGTACCTAACCTTGGTTACAATTTTGTTTTATTTAATATTTGTAATGATTCATTTTAGCAATTTTATCAAGGCAACTGAGGTTTTTCAAAATTAATTAATTTAACCAAATTTATTCCAACTGTAAATTATACAAAATTGTTGTAATAATCCATTTGCCTCATCCCGGAAAATGTATGTTGCTTAACCACAAATAGGAATTTACTTATCTAAAACAAACAAACAAACAAAATAACACTAAAATCACAGTCTTTCTTAACTCCAAACTAATTGCTTGACATGCAAGTAAGTAAAGGTCTCTGAATACCAGGCTCCTCCTAGGTCAAATAGTATGGGCAGTATTTGATCTATTTTCTCACATTGCAGTTAATATTGAATGTTAAATGTGTAAAAGTACTTTCTTAGTTTATAGCCTGTCACACTGTGAACCTGCAATGCATGTTCCTTTATTTCTTTCTGCATGTCCCACATGTAGTTCAGTGCTTTCTCCTGAGGAAATTCTCAACACCTGTTTGTAAAATTGAATCAAAATCAAGTATTACATACTTGTGAGGTAAGAGTATTCTTTTTCTACAATGTTAGGCCAGATTACCACAAAAAGTTACCACAAGTTTCCTCTTATACCAATTTCTAGAAAATAAAGCACAATTCAATGCTCCTAGTCCCACACTTAGGAAGTTTGCCTTTGAGAATTTGTTTGAAAGGATATGATGAGCTAGAAAATAGCTTATTCCAGTGTATGCCATCCTAGTCAAAAGGCATGGATTTTGATATTGACTCCAGCCAATGATTCACTGTATAAATTTAAAGGATCTGCTCTCTCTGGTTCTCAATGACCTCAATTATGATAGTAAGCCATTTCCTTCTTACCAGAACCTGACTGAAACACTTTGCTGGCATTATCATCATTTTTAGTCCTCATATGACCTCTATGGGCTTGGCAGTATTGTATGCTGTTTTTATAAAGAAAGAAACTAGGACAGAAATGTTAAATAATTACATAGCCAGTTAGCTTCCCATCCAAGTCTTGTCTGATTCAACTCTCTTAACTAAAGAACTCTGTCTTCCCCCTAAGCCTGCTTCAGTCACCATCAGCACTGCCTCAGCCATATATTGGAGACAATAATAGAAATGCTATTTCTATTATCTTCATAAGATTATTATAATTAATTAATTGAGATAGTACAACAAAACCACTTGTTGTTGTTGTTGTTAGGTGCTGTCAAGTCGGTATCCGACTCATAGCGACCCTCTGTACAACAGGGGAAACACTATAGTCAGTGCTTCTCTGCTGTGCATAGGGTTTTCGATGGCAGATTGATATTTGGGAGCGGGGTACCAGGTCCTTCTCCCAAGCCTACAGCTTCTGGAGTTCCCAGGCAGTCTCCCATCCAATAAGTGATAATTATGGTCATCTATGTTACAATTCATTATTTTTTGTTACATTATTGCTTACTGTCAGTTTATCTTTTGTCTCTTTGGAATATTTTTTGTAGAGTAAAGATACTTCATAAGTTTCAAATGACATGGTATTGCAAAAGATTGGAAAAATCTAAATTACATAGTTTCATTTCATGAATTATAGTATTGTAACATGAAATGCTGGCCAGCTATAACAAAGAACTAAGAAAAATTTTATTGAATATGAAAATATCCCAAGATTTGTGCTTAAATATCAAAGCGCTGTACATAAATGCTTCATTATACTGTCATTTGTAGAAAAAAGAGACATTAATACTCCCTAATGTTTGTGACTAGTATATCTAATATTTGTTTATATATGCAGAAATGAGCTCTGATAACTAATAAACTAAATGAGTTTTTATTAGTAGTTTCTACTTGAGAGCAGGAACTAGCAGGTGAACAATTGAGATGGGAAGATGACTTTTATTCTACTTTCTTAAACATTGAAAACAAAGGCCTTCCTTGATTAACCAACTTTGTTTATTTATATTTATTATCATTGTCATTATTATTTCATTATTAGCCTTTTATGCATGTAAGAAGGGCCCCTGAAAAGTTTTACCTAGAGAAAACTGAAAGAAAATAAAAGAGATGTTAAAAGGCAGTTACCAAAAATCATACCTCATAATTATTTGAAAAGTTGGTAGTTCCATTTAAATTGTAGATAATAGTCCATCTTTTCATGGTCTGCCTCTCTGTGATTTGATAACTTAGACTAACCACAGCCATAAAGATTTCTGTAAACAGGAAGATTTTTCTTTTCTCAACTACATTTTCTATATTTTATAAGTGGCAGAGACTAGTCTTCCCAGCCTTCTAGCCACTTAATTTAGACCTTTCAAATATGGCAAGATCAGCTAAAATATGGGATGTGTGAATCCTCCAGGAAGACCAGCCATGCTCTGCTGGCTGCTTGCCTAACATAAAGCCCAAGAAAATGAATACAGGAGACTAAAGAAAAGCTTTCAAGACCACTAACACAACACAGTGTATCATAAGATTCACAGCTTTATTTCTGCTAGAAAAAAAAGGAGAGATAACAATTATTTTTAAAAGTAAAAGATTTAAACAATTGTTTTGCTTTATCTGAAAAAGTCCCAAGAAAAATGAGAGCACCCTCATTTAGAGAATAGTCTCTTCCCAAGCATACTGTACTACTAAATTTTAATTCAATTATAAAAATCCCTGACACCATCCAAGGAAGCGTAGTTTATGGGTACTGTACTCTCCAAGGGTTATGATTTAGCTCAGTTGCTAGACCACCACTCTGCAGTCTCCAAGTCCTGAGTTTGATTCCCAGCACTGCAAAAATGGGAGAAGAAGGTGGCAATCCACTCCTGAGGCAATCCTGAAACAATTGGCCATTGAAAACCCTATGAGGGACGCTATGAGTCTGACAGGACTCTACAGCCCCTACCAACAACAACAATACTCTCCAAAGGTTTAAACAGTAGGTTGTCCCAAAGTATCTCCCTTACCTTAGACTGAGGGGAAAACAATCTAAAAATCTTAAGTTTCATAGCCATTCAAATTATTTCTGCTTTTCATAAAATCATTACAAGCAATTCTGAATTAACTTCCTCCTTTCCCCTTACTCCAAAATTTAGTATTTCCTAGCAAAATTGTGAGATACTTTCCAAACGAAGCTGTAGGAGGGGTGGTTTGCAAGCATATCTATGGGGCCCCAAAATTTGCATTAAAGGAAGGAAGAAATAAATTAAATAAATAATATCTAATAAATAGCTCAGACAACATTCATTTTCATTATACATAAGTGTAAATGTTAGAAAATACTAACTTTAAGATTAGAGACTGCCAAGCATGGTGACACACACCTGTAACCCCAGCATGGGGAGGCTGAGGCAGTACAATCATGAGCTACATAAAGAGATCCTGTCTTAAAAAAAAAAAAGGAGGGTGGGAAAGAATAGCTCCTCCCACAGCCCCTCATGAAGGTAAGTACAAGCATATACTCAGAAAGCACACAGAGTGGCTTACGTGTGTGTTCCCACTAGGGCAGATCATGATGAGACGAAAGACTTTGGTGGCTTGTGGAGTTTAAGTTCTATCTACAAAACTAGTTTCAAATGGATTTACAAACCAAGGGTGCAAAGTACAACAGAGTAAGTGCTGCAGGAAAAATGGAAACAAAATAACTTACACTATAAGAAAAGTAATGAGATTAAAAATAAGATACACATGTGGTTTGACAGATTTTAGGGGATAACTGAGCTTTAAAAAATAACATACTAATCTATCTTATCAATGTTATTCATTGGTCCTTTTGTTGTACACTGCGTTACTAACTTTTCCTCTCTGGCAGAAACAGGACCTGATCCATCAAATAAGTCATTTACACTCTTGGTTTGTGCTTAAGTAGTTATCCTGTAGATTGAACAGGACAGTAAAACTTCTCAGATCTCATTTCTCTGGAAAAAGATAAACTTGACAAAGTTAGTGCTAGTACAAAAGAAAGATAAATTACATAAAGAAGAATAAACATCCTTCAAGTTGGGGTAAACATGATGAAGATACCAATTGACAAAGGCATTCACTAACCTTAGATTTTATTCCTTAATCTCTAAGTTTTATCACTCAGAATGTTATCTACAATATGTAATGACATATTATGTTTTGAAAGTGAGGAAGAGGTAACAGTCAGTGGTGGAGGAGATAAGGAATTGCATTTATGTTGGAAAGCTTCAACCTTGGTCAATAAACTGATTAGTGTTGTGCTTCTGGAAAATATAATATTGATATGGGCAGAAGTTGATGGTTTTAATCACGTTTCCTTTAACCAAATGAAACTTATCTAGCTAGAGAATATCCAGTGGTTTTCTTGTGGGCAAATATGAGCTACAGTCCCTGAACTATGGTAGTTAGTGTAGCCAACAGGCATTTTATTGCTCTACAATGTAAACCTGGGTTGTACGCTGATTCCAAGAACAGCACTCGAATACTGTCAGAATTTCCAGAACCCTCTAGAGGCTATGAAATGATCTAAATGACTTCTCTGTGTTCCATTGGTCATGCAAGTCTGAGATTTCACCGAATGTCTTGTCCTACCTCTAGTACTTAGAAAAGTGCTTTCAAAATATTATCAAGGATAAAGTTAGCATGAGGTCTCTATTATGGTTCTCAAATCACTAAAGAAGATGTGTAAAATTTTTAGTCCAATGAGAAATTGAACTGGTCTCTTAAAGAATATACCTTGTTATTCACAGTGACAGCCAAGTTAGAATTTTAGCCTCTGGAAGCTATTTTTAAATAGATACAAAGAAGTTTTCTCATCAAATTCAAACAAATTTTGCATTCTGTGAGCCAACAGGCATGCACCTTTTGCCAGTTCAGCAACTCTATTTAATATTCTATGCATGTTACTTCCTATTACCATTTTTATCAGTTTTAAGAAAGTTATAAGCAATCCAAGTTATATAATTCCAGAACTCTGAAGATCTTTAGAAATCATCTAGACTTAGAACAATTGCTTCATCTTACCAGCAAATAACAAAACACTAGAAATAGAAAATTAATTGGCAGATTATTCAATGAGTTTTTGGCACCACTATAATAGGGCCTAGGTCTTCTGTTCTGTTACCACATGGTTTCAGGTCACCTAATAATTTCACTTGAGGACCCTAAATAAAGGAATAAATACAATGTGAGAAACTGATAAAAGAGGGGGACAGGTATAGGAGGCCTTAAACAAACTAGAACTATTGTTTGATATATATCCATAGTATTCCTTTAAAGTCTTTGAATCTTCAGCTCAACCACTTGGATCATCAGAGATTTCTCCAACATCATTCTCTGAAATGCTTATCTTACAGCCCTAATCAGTAAAAATTGTACTAAGCTGGGTCCCAATACCATGGTGGGGGTAGGAGTCATAGGATATGTCTATGGGAACATCATAGCGGGGGGTACCAGCCTGAAAGGGAGTTGAATGCACATGCCCTGAGCTTAGACTTGCAGAGGGATAATGTGGCATGAAGCTGTAGGATTTTTCCAGCTCTGGAGAGCCATCTTGCTTCAAGGAGAAGTTCCCACTGATGCTCAGGGGTGGGGTGAGTGGGCCCTCATAAGGGGGTGTACTGCAGTCAGGTGGGTGGCTCCCAAAGGATGATTCACCCAAGCTTTTGAATACTTGAGGCTTGAGATGAAGAAGATGTGTTTCCATATGACCATAGGGAGGGCTGGGGAGCCCTGAAGACTGATAGTTGAAGTTGTGGACAGAGATAGTAGAGTCACAAATAGGAGATTTCTCCTCATGCTTCTCCAGGAGGATAGACTGAGGCCCCAGTTGGAGGCATCCAGCCACCAGGTTGCTTGTGGGCTGAGAGAGTCCTTTACAGAGCATCTCCACAAAGCCCCTTCCTTCAGGTATCTGGCCAGTCTCCAGGACTTCAGACAAAGCCCAAATATAGTTCCGAGCCAGTCTAAGAGTCTCTATCTTTGAAAGCTTTTGGGTTTTAGAGTAACATGGCATGACTCTCCTAAGGTTATCCAGGGCATCATTCAGGCCATGCATCCGGGTCCGTTCTCTAGCATTGGCTTTGACTCTTCGAGCCCTGAATCTCTCAAGGCGAGCTTTGGTCATCTTCTTTTTCTTAGGACCCCTTCTCTTGGGTTTATCCCCATCTTCTTCCTCCTCTTCTTCCTCTTCAATACTGTCATGCTCTTCAGTTAAGCTGCCAAGCATCCCATAAGCACCTGATCTCTCTTCCTCTTTCATCTCATTTTGAGAGCCCAGAACTTTGTCCATCCAAGATGGAGCATTGACCAGTTCCACCACTTCCTTGGATTTCACATAAGTTTTTGCCATTTCCAAGTTCTGGAAAAGTGAAACAACAAAAGTTAATCCCTATGAATACTTGATTTTATTTAAACTAAACTTTATTTTATACCTTGGAAATATAATACAGAATTTGCGTTAGAATTCAACCTATAATTATATTATCGAAGTCTTCCATTTCAAATGATTAATTTGAGGCTCAAATAAATGCCCAGGACACTCCTATAGTTATGGCTTATTGTAAGAAAATCAACTACAGAAAAAGAATACTAGCTTGGTTATTCATTTCAGTTCTAGTGCCTTTTTATTCTCAGGTTCTTTATTTCCTGTATATTTTACACAAAAAAGTAACTGCTATACAAGTCCAAGGGCTGGGATTTAGCTCAGTTGGTAGAGCGCTGCTCTGCAGTCTCTGAGGTCCCGAGTTCAATTCCCAGCACCACAAAATGGGAGAAGGACATGACAACCCACTCCCAAGGCAATCCCGAAACAGTCAGCCATTGAAAGGCCTATGGGGGTTGCTATGAGTCTGACTCAACTCGATGGCACCTAACAACAACAATAACATACAAGTTCAAGTACACATTTTTCTTTCTTCCCAGAATTTATAACATGAAAGAAAACAGATAACCAACTTAAGGCTGGGCTCAGATCACAAGTTCAAGCCCAGAGGCAGCCTATGCAACTTAGTGAGACCCTGTCTCAAGATACAAAATGACAAAAGGGGCTGGGTGCAGGCTCAGTGGTAGAGCACTTGTCTAGCACATGCAAGGCCCTGAGTTCAACCTCCTAGTACTAAAAAAAAGTCATTCAGACTACGTTGTATGTATTCTACAAAGGACCACTCCACTTCTATTTAGGATTTCACATACATTTATCTTGTAATACCTCATGTTCTCACTGGCACTGCCAATTGGTGGCTTCATGCATCCCTTATGAATTGTCATGCCACAACTAGCTGGTATGCTATAGGACCATCAAACATTTATTTCAGCACTAACAGAAGAACATTTTGATTTCTAATAAGCACCTGTCTACTCTTCAGTTTAAGTGATGTTAGAGGTGTTGGTAATATTGTGTCTTGAAAAGATCATGAAAAGAAAGGGTCACCACTGATTATCTATCAAATTTGCCCATATGTTAAGGTGAGAACTCTTTTCATTGCACATGCTTCTCACACCATCAGAAAAGACCATGCAGCAGCTATAAGTACAAGCCAGTGGTCTACCAAACCCATCCAAGATTAATTTACTACAACTATTATAAAAAATACTCTATTAAAAATGAAAAATCTGGAAGAAATGCTAAACTAAACAAAACATAGTGATTGAAAGTATAAGAAAGGAGTATTTCAGGTAAACACAGAAATATCCCATTTTAATTCACTTGCTTGACAAATACTGTTTAGTCAGAATTTTCTAAGCAAGATTTATTATCTGAAAAACAGAAGGGCTAGTGGTTTAGTAAACATTTTGTAATCAATTTTGCAAGAGTTTGAATTGTTTTGAAATTTATTAAGCAATTTTCAGGTATACAGTTTACTAAATAGAAGTATGGATAAGTTCCATTGGGGCATCCCAGTTTACCAGCTAGTTTCTGAAACGTTAAACCCTCCATCATCTTTTGTTATGAGAAAGAAGAGAATATGATAAATGTTTTTTTTTTTTTGATCCTTGAAGCTTCAGCCTCAAATCAATGAATGCAGGGATTAGTACATAGCTTTTAAAAGTATAAATATATGATTTGATTTGTTTCTGGTAATTGGAGCTTGTTTTCCTTGTAACCTCATTTACCTCCTATAAATAATTAATGTTACTGCATTGCGAAAACAGCCTAGGTTTCATGTTAATCAGCATGGAAATCATGTCAGCTTGACTTACTCACTTAATAAGGCTTTCTGGGTAAGCAGCTTTATTGAAAACACACATTGGAACCTATTGGTCAACTGGCTGCCCAGGCCAAGTCAGAAAATCCCACTTTTAATATGGATGATGGAGCTTGTATGCTGAGCTGCACTTCTAACTTGGGCAGATATCCAGAGGGAGGGTGAAGGACCTAATTAACTTTTTGTTAAAGTAACACAGATCTTCCAGAGGCAGGTGCACACTGAGGCCAAAGACGGCAGAGTGGGCTTGGGAAACCTAATGCTCTCCATGTAATTAAAATAACATTTGTGAAGCATTTTAAAGTTTGAAGCACTTTTGCATCCATTAATTTGTATGTTCCTTAGAGTAAACCTTTGAGGGAGATAGGGATTTCCATGTTCGTTTTATAATAGAGTCATTGTGGGTCAGGTCCTTTATGTGATGGGAATGCAAAAACACAGGGCTGGTGCAGTAAGACATGAAACAAGTTCTGATTCCAAATCCCAGGGTGTTTTTCCCCCTTTCTTCTTCTATCATAGCTATAGGAAGAAAGTCACTCTGACTTTAGCAGACATAGCTCAGTAGAGCTAAGTCAACAGGAGTGACCATCATGTAAAGGAAAGCTGGCTTAGATGTTCTCTGAGGTGAGTTTTAACTCTCATATTCCAATAGTCCTTCTTCTTCTAAAAGTTTTCTTTGTTGCTTTCATCCTCTTATTCTCCTTCTTTCTCTTCTGCATTCTCCTACCTTTCCTCCTCCTATTTCTCTCATCTTCATTACCATCATCACATTGGGTCATATTTGCATGCATGAAGCAGAGTGAAGGAAGGTGAAAGAGAAGAGAGCCTCCTTGCTTATCTCTGGATCTGAATAGCACCTTAGCTTGGGCATTCGGCATTCTTTACCATCCCCACCTCTGTACCTCTGAACTCTTGCCAAGATCTGTTACTAGTCACCTACATCAAGAAATGGGATTGGGAGAATAGAATAGACCACCTTTTGCCTTTAACACATTTGGTTTTCTGCAGAAGTCAAGGAGCTATTTGGAATAAGCTGTTGGTATGTAGAAATGAAAGGAGCCAACTGGCTTTGGCCAAAACAATGAAAAGGATAAGGAATGTTCCCTTTTCCAACCAAGGAAAGAACAGAGGTGACTCCAGTTAAACTTCCTCCGTTCCCATAGGTACTGGTCCATTAGCTCTAAGTGAATTCCATCGGTAAATAGTGTGGCTTCAAAAGCACAGAGGATGAAGTAACACAGATGTGAACTCTAGTCTCAAGTCTTCTAATTCCCGATTGTTGATCTCAAACACATTACATTAGTTCTCTTGGATAAAATAGGGATAAGGTATATTTTACTTTATTCTCATAAGACAAAATATGAGAAAGGATCTTTGTAGCTTTAAATGCTTTAAACAATATCCATATATTTATTTTGCATTTATTCATGGGATTTTAAAGATCGCATCCATGAGCTCATATATTCACTCAAAAATAAAAATTGTTTCCCATAGATGAATAAAGAAAATAGACTGCATTGACCAGTGTATCTCATTACCTGAATGTCACCTCCATCTGATTGGCAGAGAAGTTCATCTGACAATTTCCCAGTAGCCTGCCTTCTACTCAGTTGGACCAGAAAGCACAAATTCTGGGGTCAGATTGCCTGGATCCCAATATCCACTCTAGTACTTACTAGATATGTGATTTTATGCAAGTTTCATAACCGTAATCTGCTTCCATCTTCTCTTTAAAATGGGAATAATAGGCGATCTAGTTCATAGGACTATTGTGAGTATACAATGAGTTAAAATATTTAAAGCACTTTAATAGTGCCAGACATCATTGATTCCATATAAGTGTTAGGTATTATTAGTCCCAAACTTCACCATGAGTTTTTCTGGACCCTTGGATAGGAATAGGTATAGTTATAATCTGTGCCTGATATTGATTTTATATCAACAAAGGCCGATGACTCCATTTCAACATTCATTTCAAAAAAAAATCCCAATACTCCTTCTCTCCCCACATTATAATGAAACTCAATATCAAAGGTGCAAAAGTGTGGCAAGGGGTGAGGACATCAGTTTCTATCAGATGCCTCAGCTGGATTGACTAGAACTCTTCCCTTATTTTTAGAAAAGAAGTTAGTGTCCTAAATTTCATTCTGTTTTACAGTTGGGGGAAAACATTTGGTTAGGCACTCAGTCACACAAATCTTCATGTTCATGAAGCTTTTGGTGGCACACAACCTCACAAATATTGTAAGAAACCATCTTATGAATTCCAGGAAAAATTCCATGCTGAGTGCAATGGCACATGCCAGTAATCCCAGCAACCTGTGAGGTAGAGGAAGGAGAATCACAAGTTCAGGGCCAGAGGCAGCCTGTGTAATTTAGCAAGACTCAAAATAAAAAATAAAAAAATGGGCTGGGGATGAAGCCCAGTGGTAGAGCACTTGCAAAATATGTGTGAGTCCCTGGGTTCAATCCCCAAGTACCACACACCCACACACACACCAAAAAAAGTTTTCTCAAATCCTAGAAAAGAAATTTGCATTCAAAATATATAGGAAGCAAAATATATAGGAATATATAGGAAGTTTCCAATATGACACAAACCCTTAAGTACTCATGCCAGGGACAGGATCCAGCCCCTCTCCTAACACATACACACATATTCTGATCTTACAAAGCCCAATTTAGTCTTTAATCTTGGCATTTGCATTTCCTTCTGCACCTACATATTGTAACACAATTGTCCTCTATCTTTAGTGTCCTTCAATGAAATTTTAAGTTTAATTTTAAGTTTAATTTAAAATTCTTTCAATTCAAAATATTATTCTCTTTTTCCATTTTTAACTAGTTCTGGCAAAGATTTGCTCATAGGCAATGATCATGATTACTGAATATGTTCACTAGTGGGGCCAAGGTCATTGTACATTAATACTATTTGGAGCTGTTGTGGAATTCTTCCTACATGTTTACTAATTTTTAAAATTTATTTTGAAGTAGTTTCAACAGAGGAGTAAATGAGTTAGGGACACTCACAGGTGTATTTGTGGTGGTTGGACGGTATCTTTCCCCTTAAAAGCTGATGGCACTTGTTTACCTCTTGATCCTATGACTCAAAATACAATAGGAAGGAGACTATCCAGCACAGTTTCTAGGAAATCTAAGGACCAAACAGACTAAATGCTTTGCTCAGAGTTTCAGAGCCTGCAGTAAGGAAAACAAAAACAAAAACAAAATAAACAACAAAAAACGGTACAGACTAGGGTGCTCACAGTGGCATTGCGTGGAGACAGCTAATAGGCTGTTTTGTGCTCTTCTACTCTACTACTTCCCCTCTTATTAATGAATGTACACGTGTGCATACACACATATCCCTTATCTAAAAAACCCATGTCATTCTTCAATTCCCATAGCCTCAAATCTTAATAGTGAACTTTGTTAACAAAAGTTATCAGTCATTCAATTTTCCCTCCATTGTCTCTGATCCCTCTGTCAAAAAATGAGGGGGAACATTTTACATTAGTATTTTCTGAATATAATTTTTTGGTGAGCAAATGATGAGTGTAAGGTGGATGAGGGAAATACATTCTTAGGTGATCTTCCTCTTCTGATTTTCTACCTGAAAGAGCTGGGGGAAAAGAAATTTCCTCCTTGGCATTCCAACTATCCAAGGACTTTAAGCAAAATAAATGGGGCTGTGGTGAGAATCTACTCCTATGGCTTTTCAAGATCTTCTCCCATTCCTTATTCTATTTTCATTCCCTTTCCTCTACCTCCACTTTTTGCATACCCTAAAGTGCTGTGATTGGGGTAGTGAATTGGGTCAGTTCTTCCAACACAGTTGCTGGGCCACCTTGGAAGAGCAGTTAAACTTTTGGATGCTCTTCAGCATTAGTAAAATGGAAGGGTGGGTTTGACAGCAATTGGGGGTAATTGGTAATCTCCACCTCATAAAAATGATTCACAGTATCTATGAGTTTCCTTTTGGGGAACTGTGCTGTGATATTTTATAAAGTTATTAATATTTTAATATCTATCCCTAAGTGTTGACTCCCTAAGTTTCTATGTTCAAGTTTTCTACTTTCTACTCCCTCCTCCCTTAGCCCACAAGAGACTAACCTCTCCCCAACCACTCTCCTATAGGAACTTCCCACAGAAACTTCAGCACCATCACCAGCACCCCACCCACTGGCTCACCTCCGTTGGCAGCAGTTCCTGAGGTGAACCATGCAAATCTGTGTCCTGGAGGACAGTCAGAGCCCCCAAGTCCCACTAACCATACAGATCATGGAAGAAGGAGGTGCTTTCAGTGATCCATGCTAAACCCAGTAGCTACCTCTTAGAGATCCTCCAGGTCTGATTCCTTTGGCTGCTACTTATTCTATTTCTTGGAGGTCTGATGCTCCTCCAGGATCCCTTGGGGCTAGTGACTTCGAGGCAGCTGGTTTAGTCTGTCTCTTCAGTACCTCTTCTCCATGGTTAGCTCCCAGAGTGGCGCTTTCAGGACCACAGCCTCTGGGCAGCTCCTGAGCTCTGGCGGGAGCCTCAGACTTGCAGCAGTTTTGATTGCTCTAGCAGCTGACCAGGGAGGGGCGACGCTGCCCACGGCTTGACTCCTCCCCTTCTTCAGCCGAAAGACACGCCTACTTCAAAGGGCTCCTCTGGCCATGTCCAGCTTTGCCACTGTTTGCTTGTTTGATTTTTGTTTGTTTGTTTAAATAGGAATGGGGTGGTGGAAGGGGAACACGGGAGGAGAGTTGCTGAAGTTGAGGGGTAAAGAAAAAGGGAACTGGAAAACTTTATGGCTAACAAGGTAAGAAATGGCAGTGGAGCAGGGTGAGCAGAACGGGAACAGAAAATTGGGGACAGACACGGAGAGAAAACTAAGAAAAGTAAATGAAATTCTTGGTCGATGTCTAAAAGAAAGAAATGAGAAAGATGCATGTCAAAGACACAGCATCAGTGACTGCTATCTTACACATGTAGATTGTCCTGTTTTTGTTTCTAGTTTTAAAAGTAGAAGGAAAGAGTACCTGCCTCTTCTTGCTTTTCAGTATTTCAAATTTATCCCCATTTAAAACTTTTAGTTTAATTTTAGGATGTAGATGAAGCTATAACCGTATTTGTTGTTTGATCCATCAATTTTCTGTTCATTTGAAATTTATAAAATGAAAAGGCAAATGAATAAAACTCTTCACTTTAAAGACATTTATTCTTTTAATTATGAACTTGAATTACAAAAATACATTAAGTATGCAAGTAGAAAAAGTCCACTTGAGTGGCAATGAGCTTGGAAGGAGAGAACGGTCATGTAATTCCTGAAACTTCTTTGGTATTATGACATGGGATTAAATTGTTAGAAATCAAAAAAAAAAAAGACAACTGGAATAATTTAAATTGAATACACAGACGTACAAACTATCTTTTTAAAAACTTGGTCAAAACCAAATTGTGAGTTCATTTTAAGATGTCAAGAATTTTGTAATTGTCTAGTGATTCCAAGGAGGAAAGAAAAAGATGCACAGATTAAGTCATTCAGCTTCACTCTTGGCATCAGTTTTCACACCTATAAAATGAGCTTTTTTTTTAAGTTTTTCCCATCAGTGGTATGATAGAGTTCTAAGTCCAAACTCAACCCCTTTTTGAAATTGACTTGAAGGAAATTCCCAAGGCTTTTTTCAGACTCACTTGCTCTACCAGAAATGACCATATGTCCAACAGAGATGAGGAAAAGTAAATGTGCATATGTGTACAAGAGCACAGAGAGTTAAAATAAAAAATAGTGTGTGTGTGTGTGTGTGTGTGTGTGTGTGTGTGTGTTGGTGTAAAGAATTGAACCCAGGGCCTCATGCATATTTTACACATGCTGGACCACCTAGCCCCAAAGATAGTCTTACTGTCAATACAGTTAAAAATAGCTTAGGTTAGAAATAGTTATTCTTTTAAAAAATCTGATATAGGTATCATGTGACTTTTATACTTCACACACAAAAATAAATAAATAAATAAAAGGTAAAACATGTTTCACTTGTCATTGGGAGTTACTTATTTTCAGAAAATCTTTAAGCCCTTACTAATCTTTTGGGATTTTTTAAATATCTCTATCGAGGAACTATCTGCTCATAAAAAAAAAACTTCATTTTCAGAAAATTAAGACATGAAAGGAATTGTGGAAAACCAAATCAGAATTCATTCCTCACCCACAGCAAAGTTATCTCTGACATAATTTGTGTCTAGGAAAGAGCTGCTTAATAAGTAGTTCAATGAGCACTTATTGACTGGATTGATGTCCTGTTTTGTGTCTTCAAAGCTATGTCCACAGCTATTAAAAGTTGGTGGTATTGGTGATGGTGGTGTCCTGCCTGTGAAATTTTCAGGGGGAGGGGAGGAATAGCAGATTAGCAGAAAGGTGAACATATTGAGACAAAGATGAGGGTGGGGACAGAACGTTCTGCAGAGGCTCCTTGCTTTCTCTGACAGATGTAAGAGACTAAACATAATAGGATTAGCCTTCAGAATACATTTGATTGTGTGTGAGAGTGTGTGTGCATATTCCTGCAGTGTTGGAGGAAGCTGGAGACACTGAATTTTCTTTAAGAGGTGCTTTTGCAAAGAAGTGGGTGGAATCTATTTCATCAGGGTCACTCTCACCATAGTCACAACTCCTTGAGGGTTGTACTGTTGGCTGTTGAACTCTCAGAGGGCAGGAGGGAGCAGGAGAGGTGAGTGCTTTAGGCAAAGGAAAGGGGGTGGTGGCTGCCCTAGGGAAACAGAATGAAGGACATTTGCATTCATTCTCCTCCCTCAACATGGTTCCTGGGCCAGAGGGCCAATCCCTGGCTTTTCCCTCTGTTTCTGCTGCTTTTTGTAAAGCTCTGAGCTAACTTGTTAGAACCATCTGCTGAGTGGGGAAAAGGAGACTAGCACTCAGTGGCTGGCCCACAGGCCTGCCACCGGGAGCCATTGAAGAGAGAGAAGGGAGGCAACAGGCAGATTTATGAGCAGCAATCTGTTCCTCCACTCCAAGTCCCCTCTGCCAGGAGACAGCCTGATAATCCATCAACCTCACTAATGAATTAATTAGTATTCTCAGTAATCCCAACCCCCAAAAGAGACCTGCCTGTGGGCCCCTAAGGGGAGTAGAAACTGCCTGCTTTGATCAGACCTGGGACCAATGTCTGACATTAGGCCCCAGGGTGCTAAGCTGCAAGCCAGGGATCCTGTTGCTAAGGATCCTCAGATGTCCCTCCTTCTCACCTTCCCTCAGGAGACCACTCGCCTTTGCTGAATTAAAACCAATGCTTCCAAATAAATGGGGTCTGGAGAATGGGAAGGTGAACTTCCAAGAAATAAATGATTGGGCTGCCCATATTCAGAATTAAACTTAAGCATATCCTAAAGCTACTCTCCAAGGACTAGGCACTTGGATCTGTGAAAGGTTTGGGGTGAGGTAAGATGGGGAGAAGGTAAAGGAAATACAGTCCCTGACCTCAAGAAGCTCAGTGCTCCAAAATGATATAGGTTCAAATATCATTATGAAACAGATTAAAACAAAGAAGTTTGTAACATAAACTGATCCTGCATAAGAGGTAAAAATGCTTAGCCAATGAACTTTCTCTGAAGAGTATATATTCAATGATATATGCAAAGTTCTTAGTATAGTGTCTGATACTTCATAAATGATTAGTAAGTGGTAGTTATTTGTATTTTACCTTAAACATTTAGATCTGATTTTTTTAACCCCTAGAAACCAAGGAAAAACTAATCTTAATCTCTTTATTGAAGTCCTACCTCTGTGATCCTGTCTGGATCCCACTATTCCTTTATTATAATAATCTCACTATGTTAATTTATCCAACGAATGTGTATATGTGTATGTAAAGAGGCACTGTGCAAGATTCTGGGACTACAGAACTAAAAATGACTTGTATTTTCTTACCAACTTTCAGTATTGTGGGAGAAGCAGAAAACTAAATATACAATACAATCCAAAAATGTCATTTCTCTGTGTCTGACTTTCTAACATGATTACATGTGTTCTCAAAAAGCCATTATACAGCTGTAACCAGTGAGTTAGCCAAACAATGGAATACCATTTAATTTGCATGAGTTTGGCGACTTATACTAATAAGAAATGTGTTATATGTACTATCATGCTGCAAAGGAAAATGTAAAACAATTTATAAAACTAAAGATTCAATATGATACACCTAATTTAAGAAAATGAACACCATATTCATTAAAATACAAATATTTTCCATATACATACACATATACAAACTGATAACAGTGAGTATTTAATTTCTGGTATAAAGTAGCAATAGATTGGGTAGTTATCAAAGAAAATTGTTTTCATTCTTTTTGTATAAGTATATTCATATATAACTTGTAAGGGTAAAATGGATTTTAAAATACAACTAAAATGTACAGTCCTCAAAATCCCATTCCTTACTCATAGTTAAACTTATTTTCAGGAAACGTTCTAATGTCTGCAGCCCACAAAACCAAACACTGCAGTATATAGGGTGAGGTGATCATTCCATGAAATGATCACTGCACTAGCTCCCACCAACTTTGCCTGGCTCTACTCAAACCCAAGAACATTTGCCTACTCTTAGGAACAAACTTGAACTTGAACTCAATGGGCTTCAGTGCTATGGTTTATCTGCCCAGAGAAATACCTACTGGGATGGCAGAGATTTCCTGAGAATCCAGACTTCATTATACCACAGCAAAAAATTAGGATAAACAGATGACTAGAAACAAGTACACCCCTCCCGTGTATTCAGTCTTCTGGGAGGACCAAATGGATCACTGGCCTGGGCACTCTCAGACCAAAGTCAAAGCTCTATTGCACTGATTAGAGACTATACCATTTGGGGGAAATTCTCTTGAATCCCTAGTATCTCTGAGTGATCTGCTCCAACAAGCCAGTTCTCTCTCATGACACTTCTATGTACTCATCAGTAAAGTGAGGCAAAAGTTAGAAGAAACATATTACTATGTGTAATAATTACAGCCAATCTTTATAGAACACTAACCATATGCCAAGTCTTGTTTTAAATACTTTGCATGTGTTAACTTATTGAATCATCATAGCAACATTATTTTATAAATGAATTAATGGATTACCAACAGGTTAACTCATTTGTCCAAAGTTATCCAGGAGTGGTGGTGGTGGGATTTGGATACGACAGTTGACCTGTACTACATGTTTTTCCATCCTGAAGCAGATTGCAGATCTTCTTCTTGTTCTTACGTGTCGTCAAGTTGGTATCCATGCATAGCGACCCTATGTACAACAGGTGAAACAGTATTGATACTGCTTCTCTGCTATTCATAGGGTTTTCAGTGGCAGATTGATTTTTGGGAGTGGGTGGCTGGGTCCTTCTCCCAAGTCTACAGTATCTGGTGTTCCCAGGTGGTCTCCCATCCAAGTACTAACCAGGCCTGACCCTGCTTAGCTTTCAAGATCTGATGGGATCAGATGCCACAGTGCTACCCCTGCAGGCAGATTGCAGATAATTTACTATAAATCTAAAACCTATTCTCTGGATACTCCAGGAAGGACACTGAATGTAAGTGCTCAACACGGTGTCTCAGCCTGAAGTAGCGGTGGGATGATGTCCTCATGTTTCCCACTTGTCCCGGGTACATTCAAAAGAACACTATTTTGCTCACTGTATGTCTGAGATTCACTTTCAATAAAGGCTTTCTACCAGTACCAATATGATTGATAACACAATGTGACATGATGATAGCCTCTTAGTCCCTAGAAGTTCCTACAATAGAACAAGCCCCCTCCCATTCATCTGACTTTCCCTGCCACCCACCTCACTCCAAATCTCAAGTTCTAAGAGAAAAAACTTTATGAATCTACAGTATAAAGAATAACCTCTCTTATGAAAATAAAGTACAAAACTTTTTAGGATTTCAAACAAGTGAGTATTGAAAGGACATCATTCTGGGAGCTATATGCAAAAGTGAGCCAGGCACTGTTCACCAACCCAAGCTCATCTTCTAGGTGAGCTTTCTTCATTCTCCCACTAATTTTAAGGGAATAAAAATAACAAAAGAGTACAAGAAACATCCACTTACTTAGTCCTTAAGTCCTGGCCTCCTTCTTCAATAAATGATTCTTCCAAAAAGCTTATACATATATGTGTGTGTGTGTGTGTGTACATATATGTGTAAAAATTTATACATATGTATGTATATGTATATATGTATATATGTATACATACATGTATATATTATATATGTATATATGTATACATATATGTATATATGTATATACGTACATATATGTATAAACTTTTACACATATATACATATATATGTATGTATATATTTGTTGTTGTTGTTTTTAGATGCCATTGAGTTGGATCCAACTCATAGCGACCCTGTGTACAACAGAATGAAACATTCCCCAACACCATATCATGCACAGCACTCTATCAGTGCTTCTCTGCTAGTCATAGCATTTTTGATGGCTAATTGTTTCAAGATTGTTTCAACAGTGGACTGTCAGGTCCTTCTCCCATTTTTTGCAGTGCTGGGAATCGAACCCAGGGCCTCAGAGAGCATAGAGTAACACTCTAACAACTGAGCTAAACCCCAGCCTATATATATATATATATATATATATATATATATATATATATATATATATATACACACACACACACACACACATATATATACAGAGAGAGAGAGAGAGAGAGAGAGAGATTATACTAACAAGAATTGTACTATATGCACTATCTGCAGCCATAGCACCCTAACATCCAATCCTACCTAATCTTGGAAGCTAAGCAGGGTCAGCCTGGTTAGTCCTTGGATAGGAGACCAACTGGGAATACCAGCTGCTCCAGGCTAGGGAGAAGGATCTGGCAATCCACTCCCCAAACAATCCACCATTGAAAAGCCTATAAATAGCAGAGACACACTGACAATAGTGCTGGGCATGGCACAGTATCTGGGGATGTTTCATTCTGTTGGACATAGGGTTGCTGTGAATTGGATCTGACTTAATGGCACCTAACAACAACAACAAACAACATACACATACACACACATATATATACACACACAAAGTTCTAGTAGAACTTAGACATCTTGCCCTTCTTTCTCTCCCACTCTCTCTACTGGACCTATTTTATCTTCTAGACTAGGGCGACCATAAGTTCTGATTTTCTTAGTACAGTCACAGTTTATACTTGTCATAGACCAATTATTGCTTGCTAATTATTTTAGAGCTTCCTTCACCTTAAAAGGTATCCTAATACAATGTATGGTCCCCTATTCACACCCTGCATTGAAGTCCCAAACTCCCCTATTCATGGACCTGCCTATAGAGCCTTAGCTCTCCCTGGTTCATCTTAATTTGCTCCACCATTAAAGGATAAAAGTCTACCTCACCTTCCCTAGCGGAAAGGATAGTGTTGAAGGAGTTTGGAGGAGTGGAGAGAGACTGCAGGCTTAGGCCTTTACAGATAAAAGGTGACTGAGATGAGAACTGGGAAAGGCAAGGGGAGGGGGAGGAGAAAAAAAGGCAAAGACAAAAACAAAATGTCTTTTTATCCCATCCAGCAACTCAGGGAAAAAAATATCCCCAGGCTCAGCCTCTTGATATTCAGCCCCCATCTCTTTACCTTCACTCAGATGAATCTAGGAGTCAGAACTTAAATCCGGCTTTCAGGGTAAGAGCTATTCCCCCTCCCCCCCCCAGGCTAGAAGGGATTTAACCTCTTTAAAGTCTAAATCAAGGCCCTGAATATTTTGTATGGGTGCCAGCTGAGGACAGGTTTAAACCATTACAGTATCCTCCAGGAAACTCATAAAATATCCTGGGGGAGATGTGGCCACCTATTATGAAGGGTGCAGTGCTGGGGAGTGTGTCAGTGTACGGCCCCCCTGCCCACTGTCATACATTTGCAGTAGTGAGAATCTGGTCTTGCCTAGAGTCTTGAGAATGGATGAAAGAGACAACCAAGTTCCCTGAGGCCTTAGCACACCATGGGTCTCGCCCTTTGCGGTCCACCTCTTCCCCTGCAATCCCCAGCTGCTCCAGAAAGATGCAGGTCTCCCAAGATGGAGCTTCCCTTACCTCTCCCCAGCTAACTCTGCATTCACTCTCTCCCTCTCTCCACCCTTTAACGGGAGCTCCACCTCCCTCTCAACCCCTCCCTATGGTGTGCCCTCTTCCCCCTCCCCACTTTGCCCTTCTTCTAGTGCACATGTTTCTCAATTTGATTTACTTCTGTGCATTGTGTGGCTTTGCAACGACTGGTCCTCTGAGAGCCCTCAAAGGGAGCACTCCATCTGTCAGCCTTTCCCTGTCCCCTCCCTGGCCTGCAGCCATAGCCCCTCCCCTCGTCCTTCCCTGTGGGCAGTTCCTAAGCAAGCAGTGGAAGATTTAGGTAAACTTCCCCTTCCTCACTTCATCCATTTCATCTCATCTCAGCCCTGCTTTTCCCAACCCTCACTCAACCTGAGCCCTGCCATCAAGAAATGCCTTTGAAGTCACAGAAGTCGTCAAACAGAACACACAGTTCAGTGAAGTTGCTTTGCATCCTCTCCCCTGCTGGGATTCCTAGTGTTATATAGCTAAGACTTATTGATGTAATTGTAGTACATTGTGCTACCAGTAAACTCAAGATTAGGCACACTCACAGTAGAGAGCAACAGCGCAGGAAATCCCAATGGGCAGATAATCCAAAATCATATCCTATTGGACAAATATCTTTTTGTTCAAGTATTGTGAAGTGGTGAGAACACAAACATGAATAAAAGAAAAAAACTCCAGGAATTGCAGTTTCATAGTCTGATAGAGGCTATCCAGACATGAATAACTTTAATAGAGGAAAACTATGATGGGGAAAAATATGCTCTAGGAGAAGGTGACTCAGGGAGGGGTTCCAGGAGGAAGCAAAATTTGAGCTATGCTTTGAGACAGTCACTACTTTGGACATTATTACCATTAACTCAGCACCAAATGTGAACTGAGCATTTTCATGTATTTTTCTTTAAAGTTCCACAGTAACCCATTGTATATACTAGGTATAAGTAAACTTGCAGGGGTTTAAGATGAAAAACTTACAGGGGTCTGTGTGTGTGTGTGTGTGTGTGTGTGTGTGTGTGTGTGTGTGTGCATATGTGTGCGTGAGGAGTGTGTGGTGTATGTTGGTGTAGGGTGTTGGGTAGTGGAGGAAAGCCAGCAAATTTCCTTTTTCTAACATTTTTGACTGGTGTTGAAAATTTGATGACTTATTGCATAATAGTGTTGCATAATAGTGCTACCTTTTAAGGTTTTATCCATTTGAAGCTGTACAGAATAACAAACTCATATTTGCAAAAAGCTCTATATGTCTGCTTTTATGTATTTTTTCCTCCCTTGGGCAGAAAGTCTAAATTATTTTGTGGATGGAAAGAAAGAAGATATAAAATATCCATGGTGGCTTGAATAAGGTGCACCTATAAAAATGACTTGACTTATATAACTGGATCTTATCTGGAAACAAAACAAACCAAGCCAAAAACTACTTATAGCCACTTTAGAGGGACTACCATACTCTCATCCCATAAATTCACCTCACATACTTTTATCTAAAAGCAACAATACAATTCAAAATTATTTTTGTATACAAGTGAATTCATAAGGTGAAACATTACAGAAAATATATGCAGCATAGAAAAATGACAAAAAGTAAATAAAAAGAACATAATACCCAAAGTTTTCAATACAATGGTATAGTATGATGACTAATCTGTTTTCTTTCTTTCTTATTTCCTTTTTTCCTTTTTTTTTCCCTCTCCCTCTGCGTGTGTCTGTGTCTGTGTCTGTGTGTGTCTGTGTGTGTGTTGCTGGGGACCAAACCCAGGGCCTTGCTCATGCTAGGCAAGCACTGTAACACTGAGCTACATCCCCAGCCCATGATAGTTAATCTTGATCGTCAACTTGATTGGATTAAGAAACACCTAGAAGATTAGTGAAGCACACTTCTTGGTGTGTCTGTGAGGACATCTCCTGAGACAATTAGAACCTGAGGGTTCTGACATAATAAATAGGTTAATCCCTTGATGAACTCATAATATGATGGCATTATTGGGAGGAAGTGAAAGGTAGGAAGTGGAAGAAGTAGGTCATTGGAAGAGTGTCCCTGAGGGCTATATCTTGCCCTGGCCTGTATCTCTTTTTCTCTGCTTCCTGGTCCCCCATGACATAAATTGTTCTATTCTGCTACATTCTGCCTGACACGATGGACTGACACCCCTAATACCATGAGGCAAAATAAATCTTTCCTCTCTGAAGTTATTTATGGCAGGCATTATGTTATAGAGATTAGAAAAGTAACTAACATAAGTATTATCTCAATTACCTACAACAAATAATAAGAATTGACACCTTTCTAGACCTAGACAGCTTGCTCACTTTATCAACCTGGCTTCCCCATCCCAGGAAGCTCCTTTCCAGTAGGAAAATATGTCTTAAGAAATTTTACACCAGGCGCAGTGGCACATGCTTGTAATCCTAGGGACTCAGGAGGCAGAGGCAGGAGGATCGCAAGTTCGAGACCAGAGGCAGTCTAGGTAATTTAGCAAGACCCTGTCTCAAAAAGTAAAAAAAAAAAAAAAAAAAAGGGCTGGGGGTACATCTCAGTAGTCCAGCACTTGAAAAGCTTGCAAGTGAAAGGCCCTGGATTCAAACCCCAGTACCACAAAAAGAAAGAAGGAAAGAAAGAAAGAAAGAAAGAAAGAAACTTTACCTCAGGAATTTATCAGAAAAGAAAAAAAAAGCATTAAAATGAACACTGAAAGAATATCATTCAAATCTTTTCAAAATTCTCAACTTATAACTCTTGCTTGTTTTTTCTCCCAATCTTAAACTATTATTACATTTACTCAACCTCATTCATTCCTCACATCAAGTTTTTTAAATATATTTTATTAACATATATTACTTGTACAAAACAATGAATTTCCTTGTCACATTTTCATATATGCATTTAATGTACTTTGACTATACTCATCCCCATTTCCCCTTTTTACCCTTCATTTCCTCTTCTCCCTGATGCCCTCTTCTTCTTTTCTAGTACTCTCTTTCTACATTCATCTTCTTTTTTTCCTCTCTAGATTCTACATATAAGAGAAAATATATGATACCTGTCTTTCTAAGTCTGGATTTTTTTCACTTTTTTCACTTCCAGGTCCATCCATTTTCCTGAAAATATCATGATTTCATTCTTTATGGCTGAATAAGGCTCCAATGTGTGTATATACCACATTTTCTTTACCCATTCATCTGTTGCTGGACATCTAGGCTGATTCCATAGCTTGGTTATTGTGAATAGTGCAGCAAAAAACATAGATGAGTGGGTATCTGTGTTGTATGCTGACTTATATTCCTTTGGGTATATAACCAAGAATGGCATAGCTGGATCATATGGTGGTTTTATTTTTAGTTTTTTAAGAGCTTACAAATTGATGTCCATAGTGGCTGAACTAATTTACATTCCCACTAACTGTATAAGGATTTCTTAAACACACACACGGGCTGGGATTTAGCTCAGTTGGTAGAGCACTGCGCTGCAGTCTCTGAGGTCCCAAGTTCGATTCCCAGCACCACAAAAATGGGAGAAGGGCCTGGCAATCCACTCCCAAGGCAATCCCGAAACAGTCTGCCATTGAAAACCCTATTGGGTAGAGCGCTGCGCTGCAGTCTCTGAGGTCCTGAGTTCGATTCCTAGCACTGCAAAATGGGAGAAGGACGTGGCAATCCACTCCCAAGGCAATCCCGAAACAGTCAGCCATTGAAAACCCTATGAGGGTTGCTATGAGTCCGATACCGACTCGACGGCACCTAACCTAACATGAGGGTCGCTATGAGTTGGACACCGACTCGACGGCACCTAACAACAACAAAACATACACACACACACACACACACACACACACACACACACACACACATCTCCACCAGCATTTGTTCTATTTGTCTTTTGTTTTTTGTTTAGTTGTTTTTCTTTTCTTTTTTCTTTTACTTTTTGTTTGTTTTTTATTGTTTTTGTTGTTTTCTGTTCGGATCTTTTTGTTTGTTTTTGCATTACTAACAGAGTGAACTTTGTGCATTCTAGGCGAGTGCTATACTGCTCAGCCATACCTCCAGCCCCCGGTTTTTTAATTTTTAATTTTGAAACAGGGTCTTGCTAAGTTTTGCAGGCTGACCCTGGCCTCAGATTTGCAATCCTCCAGGCTCCACCTCTTGAGTTGCTGGTGTGCATCATGGTGCCCAGCTACTTTTTGTTTTCTTGATGGTAGCCATTCTGACTAGGGTAAGATAGAATCTCAATGTAGTTTTGATTTGCATTTCCCTGATTGTTAAAGATGCTGAACATTTTTTCATGTAATTATTGGCTATTTGTACTTGTTTTAAGAAATGTCTCATCTGTTTATTTGTGTATTTGATTGGATTACTTGTTCTTTTGGTTTTATATTTCTTGAATTCTTTATATATTTTGGATATTAATCCTCTATCAGATAGATAGCTGGCAAAGATTTTTCTCCCATTCTGTAGGCTGTCTCCTCACTCAATTGTCTCTTTTATTGTGCAGAAGCTTTTTAATTTGATGCAATTCCAGTTGTCAATTCTTGCTATTATTTCCTGAGCTATTGCAGTCCTACTTGGGCTGGGATTTAGCTCAGTGGGTAGTGCGCTGCGTTGCAGTCTCTGAGGTCCCAAGTTCAATTCCCAGTACCGCAAAAATGGGAGAAGGGCCTGGCAATCCACTCCCAAGGCAATCCCAAAGCACTCAGCCAATGAAAACCCTATAAGGGTCGCTATGAGTCGGATACCGACTCGACGGCACCTAACAACAACAACAATTTTATTTGGGGCTGGGATTTGGCTCAGTGGGTAGAGCGCTGCCCTGCAGTCTCTGAGGCCCCAAGTTCAATTCCCAGCACTGCAAAAATGGGAGACGGACCTGGCAATCCACTCCCAAGGCAATCCCGTAACAGTCAGCCATTGAAAACCCTATGAGTCGGATACCGACTTGACGGTACCTAACAACAGCAACAACAATGCCTCTATCTGGAAGAGTTTCCCCTGTGTTTTCCTCTAGCAGTTTCAAAGTTTCAGGTCTTAAATTAAGGTCTTTGATCCATTGAGAGTTGATATTTTTACAGGATGGGAGATAGGGATCTAGTTTCAGTCTTCTACATGTGGATATCGTTTTCCTAGCACTCTTTGTTGAAGATGGTCTCTTTTCTCCAATGTATATTTTTGGCACCTTTACAAAAATCAGGTGACTGTCAGGCATGGTAGCACACGCCTGTAATCCTAGAGGCTCAGGAGGCAGAGGCAGGAGGATCACAAGTTCGAGACCAGAGGCAGTCTGTGTAATTTAGCGAGACCCTGTCTCAAAAAGTTAAAAAAAATGGGCTGGGGGTGCAGCTCAGTGGTTCAGCACTTGCACAGCATGCAGGCATGAGGCCCTGGGTCCAAGCCCCAGTACCACAAAAAAAAAAAAAAAAAAAAAAAAAATCAGATGACTGTAGCTATGTGGGATTATTTCTGGATCCTCTATTCTATTCCACTTGTTTTCATGAATTTTTTGTGCCAGCACTATGCTGGGTTTGTTACTATGGTTCTGTAGTATAATTTGAAATCAGTATTATTGCACTTCCAACATTGCTTATCGGTTATTGTGAATAGGCTGGGCTATTTGGGGGCCTTTTGTGCTTCTGTATAAATTTGGGGTATTTTTTTAGTTCTATGAAGAATGTATTGGCATCTTGATAGAGATTGCATTGACTCTGTAGGTCGCTTTCAGCAATGTGGCCATTTGCACAATATTGATTTTGCCAATCTACAATATAGATGTCTGCAGCCATGTGACCTAAGCATCCAATCTTGTCTCATCTCAAAAACTAAGCAGGGTCAGCTGGTTAGTCCTTGGCTAGGAGACAGCCTGGGAATACTGAGTTCTGCAGACTAGGGAGGACCTAGCATCCCACTTCCCAAATGATTGGCCACTGAAAACCCTACATAGGGTCTCTATGATTTGGACCCAACTCAACAGCACTTAACAACAGCATGAATATAAAATAGGGTTGGAGTTTGTCTCAGGTGGTAGAGTGCTGTCCTGAACTCTCTGAGGCCCTGGGTTCGATCCCCAGCACTGCAAAAAAGAAGGATCTGGAAGCCCACTCCCAAAACAATCAGCCATCAAAGACCCTATGAATAGCAGAGAAGCACTGACATAGTGCCAGGCATGGTACAGAGTTGAGGAGAGTTTTGTTCTATGGTACATAGGGTTGCTATGAGTCAGACCCAACTCGACAGCTCCTAACAAAAAAAACAACAACATGAATATAAGAGGTCTTTCCATATTCTAATGACTTCTTCAATTTCTTTTTTCTGTATATCATAGTCTTCATTGCCTGCCTCTGTACCACTGTGGCATCCAATCCCATCAGATCTTGAAGCTAAGCAGGGTCAGGCCTGGTTAGTACTTGGATGGGAGACCTCCTGGGAACACCAGGTGCTGTAGGCTTGGGAGAAGGGTCCAGCGACCCACTCTCAAGAAACAATCAGTCATTGAAAACCCTATGAATAGCAGAGAAGCACTAACAATAGTGTTTCTCCTGTTATACACAGGGTTACTATGAGTCAGACAGCAACTCAACAGCACCTAATAACAACAACAACACAATCTTCATTATAGAGGTCCAAAAGGTCTTTCTCAAACTATACTTTCAAACCTTATAAATATCTTGCCTCCTCTCTCTCTCTCTCTCTCTCTCTCTCTCTCTCTTTCATAAAAGTAATACTAAAACTAACAAGATAGTGATTCCTTTTGCAAGAAACTCAGCTTTTTCTTATCAACAAACCATTTTAGTAGAATTTGTAGAAAATTCAAATTGGGAAAAATTCAGTGAAAAAGACCACAAGGAAATATAACAGACTTTAAATGATACTTATCATTTAGGCACTGTTTTTTAATTTTCTTTATTCTTATACTGGAAAAAAAACCTGTATTTTACCAGTTTAATATTCAACATATAATTCCTATGAATTCTCTGAAGTTTCCTTAACATGCCTTCCCCACAATTATATCACAGAGAATATTACAATCATTTTTAAAACAATCCAACATAGTCATTCAAACCACATTGAAATCACCTTTCCATCTTCCTTCCATAACTTATGTTTCTAGCTCTATACTAACCCTACTAATACTAATCTCCATCATCTCTAAATGTTCTAAAGCCATCTTTGCAAAAAGTGATGATGCCCAAATACCATGTGTATCTTCAGCCCAGCCACACATTGGATTCCATGCCCATAGATAGAATTGCCAACCTGTATCACCAAGTAATGACTAAGAGGTATCTCAAACTCAGCATGGCTATAGATGAGCTCTTGGTCCCCCAAATCTGCCCCTCCTCTAAGCTTCTCAGTTGTTATTGGTAACCTTCTCTTTCCAGCTGCTCACACCAAGATCTTGAGGTCCTTTCTGAATGCTCTTTCTCGGACACTTCCAAAGCATTAACACATTTTTGGTGGTACCATCCTTGAAATTTAAGAATCCCACTAGTTTTGCTACCACTTTTCATCTGAGACCCCGTCATCTTTCACAAGGAAGGTTGTCATACTGCCCTGATTGAACTCCCTGCTTCTGTCCTTAATTCTTTCAGTCTGTTCTCAACACAGCAATGGGAATCATACTCATGTCCCCTTTTGCTGAAAATTTTCCTTTATATTTTTCTCCTTTTATTGGTAAGTGTTGGTGGGGTACAGAGTAATACAGCATTGGCTTTTTCCATTATGCAACTATTATATCACTTTTGGTTATACTTGTATTAACTTACAAGGTTTATGGAACACCTTTTGACTAATGTATAGCAAAACTTATATGCATATTTGGGTCATATTCCCCAATTTTCCTGTGTACTCATGAAGTTGCATCATTTACATTGACATTATCTTCTCCCCCTTTATCTTTCTACATTGTTTCTCCTCCCCATCTGACCTTCCACAATCTTCTCTTCCCTTTGCTTGTTCCCTCCCTCCTTCTTTCTACTCTTCATATTATCCCTTCTTCACTGAGTTTAACTGTACATTTTTATATGTCAACTTATGTATAGAATTTTTTCTTCCTTTAAGTAAGATTCAACTTCTATGTATCAGTGAGAACATATGGCGTTTCTCTTTTTGAGCTTTTGTTCATTCACTTAAAATGACATTCTCCAGTTCCATCCGTTTTGCTGCAAATGACATTATTTCATTCTTTTTTATTGCTGAGTAGTATTCCATTGTGTTTATGTACCATTATTTTTTTATTCATTCTTCTGTTCTTGGGCATCTTGGGTGGTTCCATATCCTTGCTATTATGAAAAGTGCTGCATTGAATATGGAAATGCAGGTGTCTCCATGGTATGATGACTCATCTCCCTTTGGGTATATTCCCAGTAGTGGTATGGCTGGGTCATATGGCAATTCTATTTTTAGTTCTCTGAGGTATCTCCATATTGATTTCCAAAGTGTTTGAACCAATTTACAGTCCCACCAACAGTGTAAGAATGTTCCCTTTTTCTCCACATCTTCACCAGCATTTGTTACTTGTTTTGTTGATCTTGGCCATTCTTACTAGAGTTAGGTGGAATCTCAGAGTTGTTTTGATTTGCATTTCCCTAATGGCTAGGTATATTTTTGCTGAAAAATTTCTAATCACTTAATTTTTATTCAGAGTAAAAGCCAAAGTCCTTAGAATGACTTATAAGACTCTATACATTCTGCTCTCTATCCCCCTCCATTTCCCTGAAATGACCTAACAGCTGCTTTTGGCTTGCTCATTCTATTCCAGGATCACTGTCTTCCTTACTGTTTTTCAAAAACCCTAATCATGTCTCAGTGCATTTGTTTTTGCTGTCTTCTCAGTGAGCAATGCTTTAACTGGCACCTCTTGCAGCCTTTATTCATTTCCAAACTATACTCAGATTAAATTATTCTGTATCTATAAATAAGTTTTCATTAGTCTTTAAAATTCCATTCAGTTTTTTATTCCATGACACTTCCTCAATGGTTTTTATTCCCAAGTGGAATCAGCCTTTGGTCCTTGCAGAAAATGAAAGAAGATCTTGTTTTTTATCTCTATAGTAGCACTTGTATGCTGAATTATCACAAGTGTTTATTCATTTCTTCTATAGAATGCAACCTCTTCACATGCTGAAAACTTGTCTTACTTTTCAACAACCTCTGCAACACAAAACACAGTGTACTTACAACATGTGTTGAGTAGAACTATTGTTGCCTCAACAATACCCACACTACTCATGTAATATCATTGCACGATTATTTACTAAACACTCATGATGGCTAGGTACTGTTTCAAGTACTGTGTATCTTCTGGGAAATTGGGAAGACAAGTTCCTCTCCAATCACATGATATTATGTTTAAATAAAAGCTAGAAAATTAAATTTCACAGCTATTCTTTAAAAATCAGGAAAAAATACTGATGTATAAATTCAGGATGTACTACCTTGGTTTCCACTTGTCCAGGATTCTTCCTGTTATGAGAAAAACAATATTTCTCTTTTTTAATGATAAGTCTTTGTTGAGAATTCCTCTGTCTTATCCCTTATGCTTGAAGGTCTTTTTATATCTTCATGCCTCTTCCTAGGTCTTTTCTTCCATAAGAACATTTCCCCCATATCACCCTTTTAGCTAATTCCTACATAGTTTTCTGGAATTAAAACTTAATTACTCCCACCTTCTGATGCAACTTCCTGATGCATCTGTAAGTTGAACTGTGCCCCTACTCCAAAGATACATTGACATATTGACGTCCTAATCTTTAGTACCTTAGAATGTGACCTTATTAAGAAATAAGGTTGTTGCATATATAATTGTTAAGATGAGGTCATATTGGTGTGAGGTGGAGCCTAAGCCAATATGAATGATGTCCTTGTAAGAAGACAACCATGTGAAGACAGAGACATACAGGTGGAATGCCTCAAAAGGACCGAGGATTGAAATGATGCATCTACAGGCCAAAGAATGCCAAATATTGCCAGCTAACTACCAGAATCTAGGAAGAAATGAGAAAGAATTTCTCTACAATCTTCAGAGGAAGTACAGCTGGGTGGGAGCTCATTTTGTGCTTTCTAGCCTACAACACATAAGCCACAGCACTCTTGTTAGGGCAGCCCTAGGAAACTATGCAGTGCCCTTGCTCTGTGGTCACATTACACTCTCTTTTTAATAATCGGTATATCTAGACTGAGTTCTTCAAGGGGAAGGACCCTTATTGTTCCTCTGTACTGGGTCATCTCTAAAGTATTGTTTGATATAGTGCTAAGGAAACATGTTCCAAATGAACAGCTGAATGAATGAGGAGGCAGAGGAGTTTGCAGACTATATGAGATAACATCAGAGGTCCAGGCAGAGGTTTGGTTTTGTTTTTTAGCTACTCTATCATAGAATTTTTCCTTTCAATGCTTTGCAAATCTTAAATTCTTAAGTTCAACTCCAAAGAAAATAGTCACACCAGAATAGGACAATTATATGTGAGAAGGATTATTATAAGCAAATTTGAGGAGAGAAGTTGAAAGCTAAGGAAAGGACCCTCACTAGGGAAACCCAAGTCTTTAAGAAATGGGTCTGCTCAGCTCCGAAGGCATGAATTTGGGGCTTAGAGAGCTCCAGAAATAAAACATTCTTCTACTTCTCCAGACTCATCTGTAGTTAGACCCTTGTTTTATGCCTCATTCTAGCAGGTCATGAAATTGCTATACTTCTCTTACCTCTATATCTTTATCTTCCTGTCAAGAATTCCTGTCCTCACCTTACTTGGCCTTCTGAAAGTTTTTTCAGGGTTTTATTCAAAGATCACCTATTCAATAATGCCTATGCTGATTCCCACCCCAAGGCTCTTGTGCCTACAGTGTACCCTGCATAGATTTCCTGGTTTCTGCATATCTGCAAATGTTTTAATCTGTCATAAGGGCTTGGTCTTAAAAACAGGAATTATGCCTTTACATTCTCTGACAGCCATCTTGCTATGTGGCATATGCTAAGCACACAATAAATGTTTATGGAATAAACATTAATAAAGAATGTATAAAGGAAGTGAAGAAAACTTTTCTCTAAGCAAACTGAACTTTATTAAGCTCATGTCATAAATAAAGAAAGATAAAAGTTGAGAGGGAAACCCTGAAACTATAAGGAAAGTGACATTATTTGTCATGTAAGACAGAAGTAAAAGAATTTACAATAATCATTACAGGACAAGCAGCAGTGAATGTTTAGAAGAAAGACTTTGGAGTTGGGGAGAAGGTGGCACTAGAAATTCATTCTTGAAGAAGAGTGTCGTGCCATTCTCTCCTCTGTGGCCTGATGATAGTGGCCAGGCCCAGTTGAACTGACCTAGGGGAATGGACAAGATTGAGGGGGTCCTTTGAGTAAAACTGTGTTCTCTCATTCTGACCTAATCTAATTCAGGGGGCCCAGATTGGTTGGGGAGGACAAAACCACCCAGGCAAAAGGAGTCAAATATCCTCAGCAAATATTGGCAGTGCTCATTTACTCTTTATTGGCCCAGTACCCCAAAGGTAGGGGAAGACAATTCTAGCCCAGAAAATATAATTAGTCAGGCTGCTGGTTTGAGCTCTAATTTAATCTGGGCAGCTGTGCCAGGAGCTTGTATTAGCATGACACTGAGAGGCGGAGAATATAATTATAGAGCAATGGAGAAGGGGAGGGGACATGAGATGGTGACCAGTGTGTGCCTGTGTTGGAAGACAGGGGGGTGGAGTGGTGTCAATGGAGGCCGAGGATTCTCTTGGGAGAAGGGAATGGAGAGAGGCTTCTGGCAGTGAAGCCACTGTGACTTTAATTTGGCTTTTGAGAAGGGGTGTGTGTGTGTGTGTGTGTGTGTGTGTGTGTGTGTGTGTGTGTGTGTTGGGGGGAGAGATTTGTAGCCGAGGCCAGTCCACTCTGCATGACAAAGGTAAATTGTAGGATTGATGGACAGGCCTTGTGGGTTGCCCTGGAGGGGAAGGTGAAGGGGTTTGGGAATAGGTTCTGGCTGACTTTGGGGAAGATATTCCCAGGTACTCTTTCAGTGTTGTTGTTGTTAGGTACTGTGAGTTGGGTCTAATTCATAGTGACAGAATGAAACACTCCCCTTTACTGTGCCATGCCCAGTGCTATGTCAGTGCTTCTCTGCTATTCATAGGCTTTCCAACGGCTAGTTGTTTCAAGATTGTTTTGGGGAGTAGATTGCCTGGTCCTTCTTCCATTTTTGTGGTGCTGGGGATTGAACTCAGGGCCTCTAACAATCTAAATAGAGAAAGCAGAAAAAGTATTTGAACTTTGCATGCCCATTATCTCCTTTCTGTTTAAGGCAAAGTATTGTGATTAAAGGAAAACTCCTTGGGTGATTTCACTCATAGAGAGAAGCTACCTACAATTTATTTCTACTGTACTTTATCCTGAGCTCTTGTTAAGCAACTTACCCTCATTATCTTAAATAGTCTTTACAGAGCTAAAGAAAGTCCTAGGTACTATAATCTCCACTTAACAACTGAGAAAAATTAGGCTCACATTTTATTTATTAAATAAAATACAGTCATATAGCTAATAAGGGCTGGGATTTAGCTCAGTTGGTAGAGCACTGCTCTGCAGTCTCTGAGGTCCCAAGTTTGATTCCCAGCACCACAAAAATGGGAGAAGGACGTGGCAATCCACTCCCAAGGTAATCCCGAAACAATCAGCCATTGAAAACCCTATAAGGGTCACTATGAGTCGATGGCACCTAACAACAACAACAACATAGCTAATAAGGGTTGAAGATATGAGTCAAATCCAGGCGTGTCTAACTCAAACACTATGCTATTAATCAACAACCCAGATAGGTATTTATATATGGAGAAACTGAGGCTCAGACTAGCAAAGCAATTTGTATTAGCTCTAAATGTGAGTTAGTATCAGAACTGGAGATAGACTCCAATCTTACATGATCTTGTCTTTGAGGAAGACATACTGGGGAACAGAAATGGAACTGTTTGTCAGGGAAAGAGCTGGATATCCAGAGACAAATGGAAACCAGGTTTTCTCATTAACAACCCAATGTTCTTTTCACTATAAGTGACAAGGGTGATAGCAGCTGAATTTTTTACTCACTCTGTAGGGGGTAATTTACTAAGCTGTACACATCTCTTGTTTCACTTGCACATCCCTTTCAGATGGACACTATTTTTGTTCCATGTTATAAGTTATATGAGAAGACTAAGATTTCAAAGCCATGAAAGTTGCCCAAATTCAAACACCTGGTTAGTGACAGAGCAAGGTCTCAAGTCCAGCAACCCACTCTCTTATCACTGCCTCCCAGGTAAGCACACTGCTCCTGCAGGCAAGGACACATCCCTCCCTCTATGTCCACGTGGACCTGCAGGGTCAAAAAGTGACAGAAAATCTCAAAGGTCCATAGCAATCTTTCTTTACATCAAGCTAAGGCACCTCACTCTCAAATGTCCGTCAGTTATTCTGAGAAGTGGAAGGACGTGTTACGTGCCATTGAGTCGGGTCCAACTCATAGTAGCCCTCATAGGGTTTCCAGTGGCCGATTGTTTTCAGGATTGTTTTGAGAGTGGGCTGCCACATCCTTCTTCCATTTATGCAGTGCTGGGGATCAAACCCAGAGCCTCAGTGAGCACAGAGAAGCACTCTACCAACACTGCTAAATCCCAGGAGAAGCCCAATTTCTCCTTTTCCTTCATACTTTGAGACTCTGTTCCTTTTTCAGCTCTTCTTTCTGGGGAAAGACCTCCTTCTGGGCCTTGAAAGCCACTGGGAATAAGAGGGGAGGGAAGCAGCTTCCACCCCTCAAGGGAGGAGAGGAAGAGGCTGCCCCCTCAGGGCCTCTGGGAACCAGGGAGCTGGAGGAGACCATGCTGGTCCCGCTCACTCAGCTGCATGGCAAATGCCCTGTATTCAGGAGTGGGTCTTCTCTAGGGGCCCAGTCAGTCTCCTGGGCTCTGGTAAAAAGGGACCAAAGGGAGCACAGATGTGTCCTCCATTCCAAAGCCTGTGGACATCGTTGAGCATCTCCCCAGCCCATGTGCAGGAAGCCAAAAGAAGTACCGTGATTTCACAGGTATAACCCCTTAGGTCCACCACCACCTACAGCTTCTATTCCCCATTTCTTCTCCCTCACAACCCCAAATCTTGTCTCCTCTCCTAAAAAGAGGACACATAGTGATGTTAATGCTCTTGGATGAAAGATAAAAGGTTTGAGTTCCCCACCTTGTATGTGAGCAAGTGTCTTCATCTACAAATAAGTCAATCAGCATCTGCTGTATATTTCTCACAGGTTGCTGTGAGAATATAAGGAAAATGTATATTAAAATGCTCATTATGTCAATTATAAGACAATGACAAGGTTGCTCTTAGCATTGTCATTGCAATAGGTTAGGTCATACAGTAGCAAAATTGATATGGAATTCGGAATCAGAGAGATCAAAGATTACACATCAAATCAGAAAATCAAAGGTCAAGGAGTACAGCTTTTCTCTTCTCACAACTTCTCTGTAAGTTTGAAGTTATTTCAGAATAAATATTCAAAAATTAAAGTTGAAGTCCTAAAATATAGAATTCAAGTATTTCTCAGCCGTAACCTCAATTTACATTAATTATCAGGTTCTATTTCTTCTTTCCCATTATTTAACCCACAAAATAGCCACATTGATATACTTAATTTTCTCCAAATATACCCTATGCTTTTCCATCTTGAAATTTATACTCACTTAGATCTCTCTACCAAGACAGCTTTCTTTTTGATGGCTTAGCTTTTAAAATCCCATTCAACCTTGTTGTTGTTGTTAGGTGCCTTCGAGTCGGTATCCGACTCATACCGACCCTCATAGGGTTTTCAATGGCTGAATGCTTCGGGATTGCCTTGGGAGTGGATTCCCAGGCCCTTCTCCCATTTTTGCGGTGCTGGGAATTGAACTCCAGACCCCAGAGACTGCAGCGCAGCACTCTACCAACTGAGCTAAATCCCAGCCCCTATTCAACCTTGTTGTTGTTGTTGTTGTTAGGTGCCGTCGAGTCGGTATTCG